>NJDD01001562.1:1018459-1043637 GCA_002245505.1 Calephelis nemesis | reverse complement strand
GGGGGGCACATTTTAAAATTTTGGAAGTATCTCTCTACTAGAAACCTCAATATAATTTTAGAAGACCTATCCAAAGATACCCAAGTATGGGTTTGATGAAAAACAATGTATGGGGAACCCCCAAAATTTGATACCTTGTTATTTTTGTCTGAAAATCTAAATGTGGCTTAAAAATACATCTTCTTACCAGGTTTCTACAGACTTTGGCTACGGAACCCGAAGAAAGTTGCCCGGGATCGGATATGTATTTGGTCGGCGATAGGCTTGCTATCCATTACATTGTGGCACTTTCGGCTAATATTAATAACCTATCTACAGATAAATATAGGCCTTCTAGAGTTTTGTTGGTAAAATGATTTTGTTAATTATTGAAAAATAGCAACGGTTACCTGGCAACTGATCTAAAATATCACCATCTTTTATCGTAGTTAGATTATTAATATTAGCCGTTAGTCTCTTCGGCTAGTCGTAGGTGCCCCGGAAGTGCCTCTGTCTATCTATTCAGGGATGTGACCGAAAATATATTTTTGTTGGTACGCAACAGAATCGATACTAATATTGTAGATGCTTATAATCTTATGTTAGTTTTAGACGAGAGTTAAGTGATGGAATCTTAATTAAAGCAGCTGCCAAGCGCACTTGTATCTTGAGGATGGACTTGAGTGATATCCCGAGACTTTGTGAATCCAATCTAAGGAAATCATAAGCTCTTCTAATTTCAGTAACTTAGTTAATCGTCTCTGTGGTCTAGCGGTCCTGATGTTGGATTTCACTTCATGAGATCCCACGTTCGAATCTCGGATAGAGCAACAAAATGAAAATGTGGTTTTTCCAATTTTTTAATAAAAAAAATGTTGCTCGGGATTGGATATGTGCCCGGTTGGCGATAGGCTTGTCACCTATCACATTGTGGGACTTAGTGTCTTCGGCTAGTCGTGGGTGCCTTGGTTGTACCTCTGCCTACCTCTTCGGGGATATGAGCTTGAAGATACTAGTAAATTTGGATTTTACTTTTGTATAGTTTCCAGGCAATCGCTTTTATTGTTCAAATATCAAATGAAATACCTTAACAATGATTAAGCGCAGTAAAACTGTAAAAACCGACTTCAATTATTTTGATCGTCCTTTTTTCGGAAGATAGCTAAAGATTCCGAGATCACCACATAAATTTTATCACATATTGTTTTAACAAAAATAAAAATGTTTGCATTATTTACTATAACTCAAAAACTACTAAGCAGATCATGACGTAATTTATATGGAATTACCACGAAATTAAGACCTACCTTTTCTGAAAATAATCATCGAGTTTGGTGAGCAATTGGTTGAGTAATCTCGTTAAAAAAAAAAACAAAATATAAAATAAAAAATACGCAGTCGAATTGAGAACCTCTTCTTTTTTTAGTCGGTTAATAAAATTATAGTAATCTTATATCTTGTCTATTAATTGCCTCTGTGGTCTAGCGGCCCAGGTGTTGGACTTGATTGCATGAGATCCCAGGTTCGATTACCGGGTCGGGCAACAAAAAGAAAATTTAGTTTTTCCAGTCTTCTAATAAAAAAAACGTTGCTTGGGATTGGATATGTACCCTGTTGGCTATAGACTTGTTACCTATCACATGTAAAATGTTATCCTTACTATGATTTGTTCTGAAATAGACAAGCCTACAACTTTCTGGGCTTTTTTCGCCGTATATTTTAAGTTTGAGGCCGCAACTACAGTGGTAGTTTTGTATTAATGACGAAGCGCAGTACTTCTAGTATGGTCTAAGTGAATAACGTATCTAGAATCTGAATCTGTAAACGATATTCTTTATTAAACACTGATTACTCAGGATTTTGGTCTTATATATAAATAGATAAAAACTATGAAAATTTAACATTCGAAACAACACATACCGGATTTTTAACATACAGCCATGTATATTTTAACTATCCATTTAATTCATATCATAGCAAATTTCACATATAATTTTAAACTAATCGGCGCCCCTTGGTCCAAATTCGACCATAATAAATTTTAATATCTTGTTGATAAGAACGCCATCTTCGTTTGTCAAGACCAACTACTTTGTTTCCTGAATAGTTAGTGCGCCATCTGTGATCTTTTATCGTCAACATCAATATATTTGTTTGTGTGTGTCAAATACGTGGTAGTGTGGGTAATGTTTTATTTATCGGTTTAATGTACTTTATAAGCATTATATTGTTAAAAAATATTAGCGTTCTGCACTTCTCCTACACGTAAACTATAAGTGTGCAAAATTGTATGCTCATGCGTCCTCGTAATTTTCGTAAAAAGGGGTCTAAAGTTTTGGCATCACGTATTAATATATAGATTGAGAGATTTCAATGAACCCCCGACAAAACTTTTAGGTAATTATTGTACCTAAGAACGAGATAAACCGCATCAAAATCGGTCCATCCGTTTACAAGTTATGTTGTCACAGCTTACACATACAGATACTACAAACTTATAATACCCCTCGTTTTCGGTCGAGGGTTAAAATACATTTTTAGTCGGAAAATATTTCGTATTTAACATTTCTAGTCTTTATATCTCTACACCAAAAAACTCTACCTTAAATAGCGTAATTACAAAACGGAAGTCTGTGTCATTTTCTATGAACTTAATTAAAATGTCATAAAACTTTATTATTTTAATAATGTTAGCAAAAACTTGTTCTCTTACAATTATACTTAGTATCTTTTGTACTTTAGTTTGAAAGTTAAGAGTGGAACGTTTTAACAAGCACACCTTTTTACTTTTGTACACTTCTTTTCTGTTATTTATAATATTTTTAAGAACAACTTTCTTTGAGAGGACTTTAGATTAATTTTGACTTCAATGATTTTCATTCAAGGTTTAACATGAAAAGCCAATTATATGTATATAGACAATATTAATGAAAAGCTTAACAAAGTATTTTGATAGCATTGAGGAACCTAACAGCCGCACCCAGAGATGTCAATTATCTTTTAATCAGTCATTAAATCAACATTTTGTACATCAAAATTGTCACTTAATAAAAAATAAAAGGTCTAAGATCCGAACCTGAGTCCACCTTCACGGAGCTAGTAATAACATGAAACATATCCTATCCTATTAATATTGTATATGCGAAAGTTTGTCTGTTTGTTTGTTGCTCCTTCACGCAAAAACTGCTGAACCGATTTTCATGAAATTCGGTACACACATAGAAAGTAACTTGCATTAGCACATAGGATAGTTTTTATCCCGAAACTATGTTCCTGTGGGACTACGTGGGCAACAACTAGTTTTATAATAAATTTAAAATGTTAGAAAATTTATAAAAAATTGGTTTGTTAAAAAAATCCTGGTTGGTCAACTTACTTTTGCTCGAGGCCTAACATCCTCAGGTTCGTAACGCACCATTAACACCTTTGGTGTCGCTAGACGGCGTGAATTTCTAACCATCAGGAAATCTGGCTGCTTGTTTGCTTTCCATTATCATAAAAAAATACATAACCAGTATACAATTTACTGAATTCCATCGGATATAGTTTTTTCTAGTGTATGGCAACGCGTAAGTATTTACCATTAGTCAAGTTGAAATTTGCATCAAGTAGTTTGATTTAACAAAATCGGACTTAATTGTTCAAAATAAGTCACAACTCGTCAAAAAAAACATTAGTTCTTGCTTAAAGCATTGATCTCCTAGTTCATTTCATGAGATTTGGCGGGAAAGAGCAAATACACAATACACTAATAGCTTTATAATTACTTAACTTATGTACTTTAACTAAATAAAATGTTTAAATTGACTAATTTAACACAATTTAGAGACTGAATTTAATAATTACGAAAAAACTACGAACAATTTTGTTTCTGATGTCGCTAAAACTATTAAATAAAGTTGTAAACCGTATAATCATTTGATAGGGTTGGTAAAGGTAGTGGAATTTGAAACGGACACCACGTCACAGATGTCCGTTGACCGCTAACTTGTCCGCAACCGTAGTCTGCACACTGAGGGCACGTCACTATCCATTACTCCCCAACCGGCGATACAACTACGGACATTGTTGGATACTCTGGCTACGGAATGTTAACATTATCATTAACTTGCTATGCTTTCCTCACTGGAAAGATACTTAGGGGTTACCGCGTCTAGTTTTATGGACACTGAGTATTATTACTAATTACTTTAGTTATTTTCAGGCCCATATCATCGAAGAGGTAGGTAGAGGAACAACAAGGCACCCGAGAATAGCCGAAGACAATAAGTGCCACAATATGATAGGTAGCAAGCCTTATCATAAACCGGGCACATAACCAATTACAAGCGACATTTTTATTAGGAAATTCGAAAAACAAATTTTCTTTTTGTTGCTCGACCCGGAAATCGATCCCGGGATTTCATGCAAACAAGTACAATGCTTGGAGCGCTAGACCACAGAGGCGGAGAGATTATTATTACTACCGTTTTTGAAATTATGTTTAAACCATATTAGCAACATATTCTAATTGGGCAGGTCTCTCGGGTTTTTTAAAAACCCCAGCTAAGTGCAAGTTAGAGGCATGCACCAAGAGTTTCCTATAAGCCTGTATGTATATAAGTAAAAGTTCAGCCATCATGCCATTTTTTTATGTGTAGTAACTTAAAATATTCGGTTTTCGAAAGTTTTCCTTTTGAACGAATATAAGATGTTGCTTTGTACTAAATTTCAAAATTCTAAGTTTTGTTGGTCCGGGCTCCTTTGTAGAATAGACCATCTGCCTTCCTGTGCCAGGCAGCTCGTAAAAGGCGAGCATAGGCTTGCCGTCACTAATACCGTGACATCTGACTAGGTGGTAGAGTTTCGCAGCGACTCACCCGGATTGGTACCACCGCCTTACCTATTCCTGCCGCCATAACGTCATGACGTGTTCCGGTTCGGAGGGTAAGGTAGCCGGTAAACTTACTTTTGCTCGAGGCCTAACATCCCGGCTTGTGGTTGGCAACGCACCATTACCACCTTTGGTGTCTCTAGGCGGCGGGAATTTCTTACCATCAGGAAATCCGTCTGCTTGTTTGCCTTCCAATGTCATAAAAAAAAAACTGTAATTACCCTGTATATTTTGATTCCTTTGCGAGTTTCAAAAAATTTGTGGATATTTGCGGCACTAGTGGATGTATCTTTTAATTGCGTAGGCTTAAAAGTTTGGCTTTTTTATAGCTCTGAGAGCCAGTAAACCTAAGTATTTGCTAAAAATTTTAGCTGGATATCTGGATGCTGGATGCTGAGGAAAAGGCTCTTAATAGACGGGCGGACAGATAACAGAAAGAAAGAAAGAAAATATATTTATTTGCGGAATATGTGTGTTGAAGTTGTTACAAAATTATTTAGGCTTCCCAACATGTTCTACCACATTGTGGTGTGCAAATATTTGAATATTTTTAAAAACGATTTTTGTAGTTGACCGTACTAAGTTACCCCACATTTTTATGGTCGGGCAAGTTAACGACAGAAATATTATCTAAATTTGAAAGGTTCCAAGTCGCCCGATTTGGCGAGTTTTTGTCGGGCGAGATGTCGAATAACTTAAGAACTGAACCATCTTAAGAACTGGGGGGTTACCATAAGCTCTTAAAACAATACTATTTCAACAATACTAATTGTCAGTCGAGAAAGACAACCTTATGACGTATAACATAAAGTTGTTTATAAATGCAGACATTTAGCAAGATGGAAATAATACTGCTTTAAGCGCTCATGGTAGGGCCCCTGGACCATCTAAGGCGCAATCACTTTATAAAAACATGGAAGTTTGCCATCCTTGCGAAGGAACGAGTGCTAGTAAAATTATAAATGCGATGTAGGTTTGTTTGTTTTACTTTCACGCAGAAACTACATAGGTAATCAATCATCATAAAATTTTATAAGGATGTTATAGGAGGTATTAAAAGTAACGATAGTTTTTTTAATGACTTAAATGCAAGTAGAGCCGCGAGTTAAAGCGAGTTAGCTATATAAGTATAAGATCACTTTGTATCCAACGCTGTTTTTGGAATGTTAGCCGTGCTAAGAGATTGTGGTACGCGAAACTCATGAAATATTTTCCTTGCTTTAAACTTATGTAAAGATATTCAAAGCACGAGAATAGTGCTACAATAGTATTCTTAAAGTGCTAATAGTTTAAATAGCACAAATAAATTTAAAGAATACAAACAAAAACACTTGCTTTTATGAAAGTGTGGTTATCAACTTTCATCAGCAGTAGGTTATTTTTTTTTATGATAATAAAAGGCAAACAAGCAGACGGATTTCCTGATGGTAAGAAATTCACGCCGCCTAGAGACACTAAACGTAGTAATGGTGTGTTGCCAACCTGAGGCCGAGATGTTAGACTTCGTGCAAAAGTAAGTTTAGCGGCTACCTTACGCTCCGAACCGGAATACGTCAACGGTAAGCTCTGACGCTATGGCGGCACGAATAGGCATGGCGGAGGTACCAATCCGGGCGAGTTGCTGCAAAACTCTACCACCTAGTAGGATGTCACGGTGTTAGGGACGTTAAGCCTATGCCTGCCGGGAAGGCAGTTTGTCTATTCTACCAAGGAGCCCGGACCAACACGGGAAATTTTCATCAGCAGTACGCTATTCGGTTCAAACCTTACAATAACCTTTACTTATCCCAAAAGGAAATCCACCTTGAGGTGAAACCTACTCACTAGACGTGGATAATAATCTAACCAAACACAACTTGGGAAAATATTTGTGGTTTAATAAAGTCAAAACGATATAAAGCAGACATTCAAGAATTTCAGCATATCATTAAAGTAACATCCTTTATAAGGTAAATATTTACGTCACGTTATTAAGGGACTTGAAATATTTAAAGCGACTACGTAACTGTACAACTATATTACAGTACATAGTTTGCTGAAGTTGTAGGACGGCCGCCCACTATATAAACAATATATAACTATGATACTTGCGAAACAATTAAATAGTTCAGAGTAATTATTCCCCAGAGTTCAGAATGAACACTTTTATGATTTATTTATAGTCCAGTAATGATCCGTCTTGGGTTTCTTGTTGGAATTTCGATTTAACTGAAATCTAAATTCGGAACAGGAGGTACACAATACACTTGACATTAAGTCTAAGCTTTGACAATACAATCAGTAACTTTGATCTCCCTGTAGCACTAGTAGGTATTCAAAATATTATTTTTTAAAGAGAGCTAATGAAGTGAAACAAGACACATACATTCGGAATCGAACTTCGAAAAGTCTAACCTTTCGCAAATAAATAAACAAATATCTCTGAACAAGTTACTTGTGTTATGGGTGTTAGTCAACGATACCAATACATAGAAATACTTAAATAGATAACCGGAATACATTTGATAAACACCCAGACCCGGAAATGCAGACATTTGAATGCTCATCACACAAATGCCTGCCCCTGTCGGGAACCCGAGCCTCGCAGTTAGTCAGTGTAGTTAAACGTGTACGCTAGCCACTTGACCAATTACCCGGTCAAATCCAAATACAAATCCACTAACATCATGTAATGGAAAATTTTGAATGTTCGTATGTGGTAGATCCATATCTTTGTATGGGTTCACTGTGTTCGAGATTTTTCAAAACGGAATTGCATAACTAGTTCCAAGTTTATGTGGAGGGCCTTAGTCACACATTTCAACCTCCATAACCATAATGTGACCAGTGACGGCTAAGGTTGTCGCTAACTGTCATGAGTACCATGTGCTTGTTCGATAACCTGTCACATAAAAAAGTCTAATGCAATTTTTTTTCTTTCTTTAAAATTTTAATCCTTTTTTATGCTAGTATAAGTATTTCCTGTTTTATCGCGCTAAAATATTTAAATAGTTGCGGGAAATAGCAAATTTTTTTAATTTACATTTAAGTATGGAATTCCGCAAAGTAACACCTATTTCTATCAATTACATTTTGATTTTTTTATTGCGTTGTAAATTCAAAGTGTTATCGATTTAATAATACTTTAATGATACTCGATGGCCATTACCGACAAGATCCCTGGTAGGTGAGTGCTGTGCTTGCCCACTTTAACTTGCAAAGTTTGGGATCCACTGTCTTACCTATTCCGGCCTCCATAATGACTATCATTTTATGGTCCGGAGTATAGGGTAGCGTTTAAACTACATAATATTCCTTACGTCTCGGCCTAAGGCAACGGCACATTTGTGTCATATCAGTGTATCAGTTAAAAAAGACCTATCACAAAAAAAATGTCCTTGGCAATTGTTTTCTTACTTTAAAATTTGTGAGATTAGGTTTAATTTGTTTCAATTTCAATTCTTTTTTGCAAGTATAAGTAATTGCGTTGAAAAAATAAACGAAATAAAATGGTTGCGTCCAAAACATTTGGCGACACCTGAGGCTACGCTATCATTCCCCGCCCCATCTCATTGGATACTATAAAACTTTCTTCATTGTTTCAGTTGCAATGTACTTCCGACACGACTTGCCGAGTACAAAGTGCAGCCATACTGAGATTGGATTTGTCTTTCGCTGTCAACTTTCCAGCGCTTCTTGTTCTGTAATTTTTTAAGCTTTAATGATTTCTGTGTCATTTGAGTAATCGTGTTTACTATGAAGTAAATATGAAGTTAAAATTTCGCTTTCAATGGGCTTGTAAGTGTTTTGTTTCTGCAATGAATCCAATTTATTTTTCTAAGTATACCCATATCCCTGAAAAGTTAGGCAGAGGTACAACCAGTGCACCCACGACTAGCCGAAGTTACTTAATAAAAAATTGTGGTAATTTTGTTGTTCACAATTGTTGTGAAAGTGTTTTTAAGTTGTCGCTGTCTTTTTTAACCGATAGTACTAGAAATAACAAGTTTAATGTGGTCCAAATAATTTGTACATGACATTTTGTTATACTTTTAGACTATACCTCGGAAAATGTTGATTTAGAACCTCGTAAGTTGATATGTTTGGATAAACGGGACATGTCTAAAATGTTCCATCTCTTTTCTTTTAAAGGCATGGCATTTCTATGATTTTTTAAAGAAAGATAAATTTTGGCCCAAAGATATGATTTGAACTTGTAACCTTTCGTCGTAAGTTGACGAATGCTCTGACTATTTCAGCTATTGAGGATTCAAGTCCCGTAGCGAAATTTTTAATTCCTTTCTTACCTTTGTCTTTTTGTTTTGTTTTATTGAAAAAAATTAGCATACACTTAAATAAGTTTAGTTGGGTCGCAGCAGAATTACCACCAATGTGATAGGTATTTATTTAAATATAAAAAAATACCTGACTATTTTGATGAAATTACCATTCTCAATAAAAGTCCTTTTTCAGTTTAATACAATTTACGTGCTATTACTAAATCCTTTATGGACGAGTCCGACTCGCACTTTGCCATTTCATTAACTTTGATGCTGGCTCATGTAGTTAAAAACTGCATCAAAATAAGATAGTAGTATTTAAATAAGCATGTCGTGAACTCAGATCTACAAATTAATTCACGTCCCATCCCTGAACCGTTTCAAACTTTATCCGATGTTTAAGTTAGGGTACACCCACACACCGACCAGTCAAGTACAAAGTGCAACTGCACTCAGATTGGATTTGTCTTTGGATAGCACCTTCTTCAATGTTTTCCTTTATATATTCAGTTTTGTAGCGGTAATGACTCTCCTTGGCGTTTCTAAAATATCCTATAAAATATTACAATAGAATTTTTATTTCTCATCGTAACCACTTGATGAAATTCTAATTTATACATGTTTTGAAGTGTTCCGGTTTGAAGGATAAAGAAGCCAGAAAACTTACTTTTTCCCGCAGCAGAACATCCCGGCGTCAGGTCTGCAACGCACCATTAACATTTTTGGTATCTCTATGCGAAGTTACTAGGAAATCCATCTTCTTCCATATGATAAAAAAATGTTAAGAATTATTTCGTTCATCATTAAAACAAATATTTCGTAACACTATAAGAATAATGGCTGCATACGTACGCTTTGTGTTAAATAAAACAAGTGTAATATTAAAAGCAATTAATTAGTGAATCTGCTCCGTGGCGGCTGGCAACACACGTGGAGCCCCGACAAACGGCGCACGTCATTTAATTCCGCTGATCTCGTGTTTGTGCCCGCCATCATATTTAAATTGAATTTCCAGTGTACCCACGGGGTAATGTAAACAAACGTGGATTATTACGGCACTCGCAGTTTGACTCAGTTTGATGACGTCACTTTAACATTCTATTCAAACCCTTAACGAACATTTTTATTGCTTATGTTATGAATGCGTATTCAGGTTTCTTGAATATAATCTATACATAGTATAAAGCAAAGTCGCTTTCCGCGTCTGTCTGTATGTATGTATGCTTATATCTTTAAAACTACGCAACGGATTTTGATGCGGTTTTTTTAAATAGGTAGAGTAATTCAAGAGGAAGGTTTATATGTATAATAACATGCTTTATATATTAGAGAACCACTGATAATTTCAAGATTTGTAATGCGAAGTCGCAAATAAACATATTTTTTTGCGCTTGCATTGCAAACGCTGGCTGAACTCTACGAGATAGATCAAAATGATGTATTAAGTATTGTTAACCTTAAAAAAGTCTACGAAAAAGTTCGTGATGGTATATGTTTATCTCTTAGGGATAACTAACAATAACCAATTTTTATCCTTTACTTTTTACGAAAAGTAATGGCTTATTTACGAAGCGATTTAAAGCAATACAGCATTAATCCTTATCTAATTAAGTATCTTAAATAAATTTTAAATTTCATATAGAATAATATAGCCCTTTACAGCATGTAAATTAAACGAATAGTTTCGGAGATATTATAGGTTTAAAATATAGGGACATCGCGGTCATTAGGGATATCCCTACTAATATTATAAATGCGATAGTAATTAGTAACTCTGTGTGTCTGTCTTTTACGCTTTCACGCCTAAACCAGTGAACCAATTTTGATAAAATTTGGTACAAAGATAGGATAGACTCTGAGGAACAATATAGGCTACTTTTCTTTGCAAACATATGGGAAAATGGGTAAAAAGAGGGGATGAATGTTCATATGGAAATTCGTCATTTTTAAAGCTGTAACAGTGAAATTTTGTATTTAAACATTTAATGATAAACGAAAGAATATAGGCTTCTTTTATCACCAGAAAATGAGGGAGAATTGGTAAAAAGAGGTAATGAATGATCGTATGGAAAATCGTTTTTTGTTTGAAAGGGTATATTTCAGAGGTGGTCCCATGGTCACCATGTGAAGATCTGATGATGAAATCCTGGGGAAGTCGAGGGAAAAAATGTTGGCAAGAATAGTGTTTTTGTGGATTATGATCACTTGCTAGCATTCGGCAATGGTCACTCCATACTCAGACTCAACAGACTTGCGGAACAGGCTGACCGTTAAGTGTCTTTGAGGGATTTGGAGATATTTTCACAGATACGAGGGAGAAGATCAGCTAGCGCTCAGCGTCATGCTAGCAAGTAGAATCATTTTCATAAGGTTTAATAGGAATGTTTTTGTTAATGCAGAATTCATATATGACCACTCGTTACAGTATAAAAATCCTCCTTTGATATTAATTGGAATAATGATTAAAAAATGTCGGCATTGTGATCCCTTAAAATTCAAAGATGAAACGCAGGGTTGTGTTAATGGTACGATATTATTTCTTTGCTTGGTGAACCAGCTGAGCCGCTAAAGTCTCTTTTATTGTGCAATTCTGATGAATCTCGAAGATTTTTAAGCAATATGCGCTAATGCAGTAATTGTTTTCAAATGACGTCGTTTGGAGTAGGTAGACGCATCATTATGCCAAGATGTTCTCCCACATTTTTCTGTGCAAGGACAAATTTATCACAAAATCGGTTCATACTAATATTAAAAAGCTGAAAAGTTTAATTTTGTTGCTACAATTTCTATATGTGAGTTTCTGAAGATATCCCCGAAAGGTTAGTTCTGCCTAACTGCACAACCACTACTAGCCGAACTCACGACTAGCCGAAGATATTAAGTCCCACAATGTGGTAGATGACTATCCTGTAGCCGAGCACTAAATTATTCGGAAGTAATTCCGAAGACGTACGGTTAGACCTCAGAGACGATATTATGTATATTTCTAAAATTTCGAAATAAAAATCTGTTAGAGGTTTCCATAACTTGCTATACAGTTTAATTTTACAGGATTCCTACTATTTATCTGAGGTGAAATTAGAAAAGAGAAAGTGTGTGTTCAGTTTTGACGGCAAAATTGCTAAATTGATTTTAATATTTACAAAAAAATAGATGAAACTTTGGATAGCGATATAGGCTACATTTTATCTTAAAATTTTAACGAGCAGTGTTGGAGAGCTAAATATCAAATAAGTAGACTACGCGGGCGAAGCCGCGGGTATCAGCTAGTGTTAAATATAACCAAGTGTGAATTTCTAGGGTCTCCGTCGCACTCATTTGTATGTATTGAGCTAACAATGTATTTTTAAAATTTGTATTTACATACCTATTTTTTCACTCATCACGAAACCAACAGATCACATTTTCATTTTACATCAACATGTTCTTCAATCATACTTTCTCTCTGATCTCGCTGTTGCGAATGAGATTGGCGAATTTGTTTTGGATCAAATTTATATTTCGTGCTTTATCTAACATACCAACCTCTCTCCACAAAAAGTGGCGTTGTGGTAAGTATAGAATTATTCAAAGCAAGTCTGATGCCATAACTCAAAACCTGGCTCTCAAATATCTTCTCCAGCGCCTAGTTCACGCTATTTCCTGTACACTCTTGCACCTTCCATCCCTGCTAAAAGCGCTACTAAAATTTACAATTTATTTTACTTGTTTCAGCACTACATCATCAAATAAAATTAAATCAAAAATGAAAAAAAGAAAAAAAATTATAATCAAATAATCTTTTACAAAAGGTGATTTTCAAAACATTTAGAAATAACATAGCTAAAATGATTATATTTCACTTCAATATAACATACGGTAGATATTCGTACATAATTCATTTCTGATACAAATGTATACAGAACAATTCCCCATAGTATTGGGAAAGCAAACACTAGAACGTATAAGTTTGTTTCCAAGTGCCCAAACTCACAAACAATAGCTTCACGTGGTGTTACGCGATCAAGATAACAGAGAACCGACTCACACAGAAACTTTATATAGTTGGGTATGTTCAGATGATGACTTTATTATAAGATACTTTAACCATATGTAGGCTTTTCTCAATAAATATTAAAGTTTACTATTGAACTCGTGAAGGTGTTTCGAGTCTCCGAAATCGTTGTGTTTGTATAAAAAGGGTAATAAATGTGGAGAAAGCCAGGTCTACAAGGATCATGGTAATTGGCACTCGATACTCTCTGCCTACGCCGTAAGTAAGGGATTTGACGTGAAGCTATATAATATTTATTTATAACTCATCTAGCAGTCGAAATTAGAATGTAGTGTTAATTAAAATCTGAGCTTATTTTGCCACCTCTGACTTTAAAACTTAATATACAAAAGTTGAACTAAAAATATTTATCTAGTCATTGAGCCATTAAAATTTGAGCCGTCTGGGAATAGGTTTTCAATTATGTTGTTAAAAAAACTATCCGACGTTCTGAGATACAATTTTTAATTTAACTTAAACAAATTATTAGTCTTGTAGCCTTTTTCAGGCGGGATAAAAAAAGTATCAATTTTATAACTTTTATATTATTTAAACATTATACTTGAATCTCTTTAACTTTTAAAAACCGCATCAAAATCCGTAGCATAGTTTTAAAGATCATACATACATAGGCACAAACTGCGGAAAACGACTTTGTTTATACAGTAATATTCTTTATTTACAAAAAAACCCAATACACGTGGTCACGCATCACATCTAAACCTTACCAATTTTCCTAATTCTATTTGCTGTATTATCTAATGTTCGGAGAAGATTCTCATGAAAAGAAGAAACCGGGAAAATTGCATAGAAAATGAGACAATCAATACTTATAATCCACATAAACTGTTATAAATAAATATAAATTATAAATTAGCCTTTATTGCTGTTTAACTTACAAACACTAACATCAATTAACTTATTTTTTTTGCTGTCTTCTTTTCATGAGAGTTTTCTCCGAACATTAGATAATACAGCAAATAGAATTAGCAAATATCGCAGGTATTTCTTTAACCTTACAGTAAACAAATTAGTGTAACGATAATGCAAAACTAGAAAAAAATTTCTATAAAAGTCTCCTGTATCCTTTAGGCTCTCAAGTATCTCAATGGTCATTATGCTTCTACACCTCTTGTTTTCCCGTCTCTCGCTTCAAGGTAAAAACATTGGCATTTGCATACTGATCTCTTTACTGCAAAGTAAAGATAGGAGGACTTAAATGTGTAGGAATATTGATAATTTTTATGCTGAAATAAATGTGCTATATGTTCTGCTATTTATGCTAGTGTAGCATGTAATTAATTCCTATGGTAGTTTTTTTTAGCAAGCCCCGGCTTTGCACGGATATAAAATATCCATGTAAACCTTACTCTTTAAACACTTTAGGTATTTAAAAAAAACGCATCAAAATCCGTTCCGAAGTTTTAAAGATTTAAGCATAAAAAGGGACATAGGGACAGAGGAAGCGACTTAGTTTTATAATTAATTTAGTTTTTAAATTAATTTTAAATTTAAAGTTAATTTGCTGGACTGGTTGATTGCGACTGTTTTTATTTATGATTTTTTATGTTCACGTTTGATAAAATTAGCTCTCCGATTACTTGCAGATAAATTTATCATCATTTTACCCTCCACACGCAAATACGACGGTAGCGAGCACTAACATTATTTTGGAAAAGAAAAGCTTTGCAAATCGTCGCAAAACCATTTAACCGTAGTCACGGTGTTTATCAAAAGAGGTTTTGTTATGAGGTTGACTGCGTGTGTGTGTGTGTGTGCGTGTGAATGTGCGTGTGCGTTTGCGTGTGTGTGCGTGTGTGTGGGCGGTTGTGTATCTATGGCAAGTGACTGATGGATAATAGTTTAAAAGTTATGATATTATGTCCGGTACTCCTTGCAGTTTATCTAAAGCACTTCAAAAAGAGATGTGTTGTAGGCCAGATACCTATATGTGAATGTGTTTGTTTGTCTGTGGCATCATTACTTTTAAATGGACGAATCGATTTCAATGCGGAATTTGTTAGAAATCTGATGTGATGGAGATTGTTTTTAGTTGTATTACACGAAGGTTTTCTTAAAAGTTTATTTTTATTTTAATGATATCGGAGAGCAAACAAGCAGTCGGATTTCCTGATGGTAAGAAATTCACACTGCCTAGAAACACCAAAAATGGAAATGATGCGTTGTCAATCTGCGACTGGGATGCTAGGCCTCGAGCCTCGAGTACGTTTACCGGCTACTTTATCCTCTGAACCGGAATAAGTCAACAACAAGATCTGACGTTAATAGGTAAGGCGGTGGTACCAATCCGGACGAGTCGCTGCGAAACTCTACCACCTAGTAAAAGTTAGTTAAAAATGTTTAATTTTGAGATTATTCAAATCAAATTCAAATCTTATTCTGAGTTCTTAAGCGCGAAAGTTACTTTTAATAAATAATAGAACTTGTACCTATATTCATCGTTTAAGTTTTAGAAACTGTATAGCAGTAGCATGAATGCTCTGTTATCTAGATTTAGCTACGCCATGGAAGGCGTGAATGTAGCACTTTGAAACAAACTTCCATGCTGGTGCTCCTGGATCTGCGATACATTGTTTCTCTTTGTTGTCTGAGATAAGGAAATAAACTGTCCAAATGCAACTTCACAGAATTCAGGTCCATTGAATATAGACTATCTGCCTGTCTACCTGTAAGCTCTTAAAAGAGGTGTATAGGTCATTGAAGATTTATTATGCAAATAGGTCATTACCAACGACACCACAGGTACTGCATTTTGCTCAGGCTCTTAAATCAGGAAATCAGTCTGCTCGTTTGCCTTCGACTATTGTAATAAAAAAAGTTTGCCATCTGTGCGAAGCTAGGACTGTTAGTAATATTATTAATGCGAATGTCAGTTTTTTGTTAAAGTTTAAAAGCGGGGCACTGGAGAGGATAAGCTCTTAAAACAATACTATTTCAACAATACTAATTGTCAGTCGAGAAAGACAACCTTATGACGTATAACATAAAGTTGTTTATAAATGCAGACATTTAGCAAGATGGAAATAATACTGCTTTAAGCGCTCATGGTAGGGCCCCTGGACCATCTAAGGCGCAATCACTTTATAAAAACATGGAAGTTTGCCATCCTTGCGAAGGAACGAGTGCTAGTAAAATTATAAATGCGATGTAGGTTTGTTTGTTTTACTTTCACGCAGAAACTACATAGGTAATCAATCATCATAAAATTTTATAAGGATGTTATAGGAGGTATTAAAAGTAACGATAGTTTTTTTAATGACTTAAATGCAAGTAGAGCCGCGAGTTAAAGCGAGTTAGCTATATAAGTATAAGATCACTTTGTATCCCACGCTGTTTTTGGAATGTGAGCCGTGCTAAGAGATTGTGGTACGCGAAACTCATGAAATATTTCCCTTGCTTTAAACTTATGTTAAGATATTCCAAGCACGAGAAAAGTGGTACAATAGTATCTATTCTCAAAGTGCTAATAATTTAAATAACACAAATAAATTTAAAGAATACAAACAAACTTTTGTTTATGAAATCAAGTGTGTTTATTAATTTTCATCAGCAGTAGGTTATTTTTTTGTGATAATGAAAGGCAAACAAGCAGATGGATTTCCTGATGGTAAGTAATTCACGCTGTCTAGAAACACCAAAGATGGTTATGGTGTGTTGCCAACCTGAGGCCGGGATGTTAGGCCTCGAGCAAAAGTTAGTTTACCGGCTACCTTACCCTCCAAATCGAAACGCGTCAACGGCAAGCATTGGACGTTACAACGGCAGGAATAGGTAAGGCGGTGGTACCAATCCGGGCGAGTCGCTGCGAAACTCTACCACCTAATAGGATGTCACGGTGTTAGTGACGGCAACCATACCTTACAATGAGTACCTCTATCTATCCTAAAAGGAATTCCAACTTAAGGTGAAACCATTCACTGGACGTGGATAATAATATAACCCAACACAACTTATTAAGATTTTTGTGGTTTAATAAAGTCATAACGACATAGAGCAGACATTCAAGAATTTCAGAATACCATGAAAGTAACATCCTTTATAAGGTAAATATTTACGTCACGTTATTAAAGGACTTTAAATATTTTAAGCGACTACGTAACTGTACAACTATATTACAGTACATAGTTTGCTGAAGTTGTAGGACGGCCGCCCACTATATAAATAAAATATAACTATCATACTTGCGAAACAATTATATAGTTCAGAGTAATGATCCGTCTTGGGTTTCTTGTTGGAATTTCGATTTACTGAAATTTAAATTCAGAATAGAAGGTACACAATACATTCGACAATAAGTTTAACCTTTGACAATACAATCAGTAACTTTGATCTCCCTGTAAGCACTGGTAGGTCTTCAAAATATTAATTTTAAAGAGAACGAATGAAGTGAAGACGACACATACATTCGTAATCGAACTCAAAAAATCTAAACTTTCGCCAATATAAATCCACTAACATTCTGTAATGGAAAATTTTGGATGTAAGTGGTAGAGATGCATAGTTCCGTAACATATAACATAACTAAGTTCCGAGGGTATGTGGAGGGCCTTAGTAACACATGTCACCTTTATAACTATAATGGGACCAGTGAAGGCTAAGGTAAGTCAGGAGAGTCATGTGCTTGTTCGATAACCTATCACATATTAAGTCTAAGTCTGAGATAAGTAAGATAAGTCTGAGGCAAAAAAAAATATTTCTTTAAAATTTATGATATTAGGTTTGATTTGTTTTAATTTTCAATTCTTTTTTTGCTAGTATAAGTAATTGCGTTAAAAAGGTATGAAATAAAATGGTTGCGTCCAAAACATTTGGCGACACCTGAGGCTACGCTATCATTCCCCGCCCCATCTCATTGGATACTTTAAAACTTTCTTCATTGTTTCAGTTGCAATGTACTTCCGACGCAACTTGCCGAGTACAAAGTGCAGCCATACTAAGATTGGATTTGTCTTTCGCTGTCAACTTTTCAGCGCTTCTTGTTGTATAATTTTTTAGCGCTAACGATTTCTGTGCCATTTTTGTAATAGTTTTTTCTATGAAGAGAGTTAAATTTCGCTTTCAATGGGCTTGTAAGTGTTTTGTTTCTGCAATGAATCCGATTTGTTTTTCAAAGTATCTTCACGCCCATATCCCTGAAGAGGTCGAGGTACAGGCAGTTACCACGACTAGTCGAAGTTACATAATCAACAATGTTGTGAATGTGTTTTTAAGTTGTCGCTGTCTTTTTTAACTGATAGCAATGGACGTAACAAGTTTAATGTTGATTAAGAACCTCGTGAGTTGATATGTTTGGATAAACGTGACATGTCTAAAATGTTCCATCTCTTTTCTTTTAAAGGTATTTTTGTTGTAGCACTTGCCCTGTGCTTGGCATTTCTATAATTTTTTAAAGAAAGAAAAATTTTCGCACAAAGACATGATTTGAACTTGTAACATTTCGTCTTAAGTTCGTCTATGCTCTGACTATTTCAGCTATTGCGAATTCAAGTCCCGTAGCGAAATTTTTAATTCCTTTCTTACCTTTGTCTTTTTGTTTTGTTAAATTGAAAAAAAATTAGCATACACTTAAATACGTTTAGTTGGGTCGCAGCAGAATTACCACCAATGTGATAGGTATTTATTTAAACTCCATGTAAACTCCATGTAACGTCACTCGAATTAACGACAAACTCTTTAAAGCGTTGAAATCAATTGGCTTTAGTTGGATTAACTTGTATTCCATACAATTATACACTCTATATAACATTCAGCCACTCTCAATAACGACAACAATTGAGTAATGAAAAGTACCTTTTAAGTTGCTAAAATTAGTAAAAACTGCGCATCTGTGCACGTTCTTTTGTCTCTTTATTATTCTAGCCCGCAATAAACTCGACTGTCGGCATCATGCTTACGGAACTTTCTAAGAAATTCGTTCTTTTGTTTACAAATTGGGATTGCTTGCACGTGTAGACTGCTTGACGATGCCTAATAAGTAGGAGTCATGGATTACAACGCTATCATATTCTTAGTTGCTCACAAACTTTCAAACTGTAAACATGGCTAGTAAAAGAAAATCACTGTGTATTGACGAAAAAGTTTTACTGATACGCGCTATAGAAACGGGAGAGAAGATAACTGATGTTGGCAAACGCTTTGGATTTAGTCGCTCTACCGTGTCCACAATATGGAAAAATAAAGAAAAAATTCTCCAAGCTGAGGGCGAGGGAAAATCTTCCAAAAAATTAAAAAAACCTAAATACGAAGACTTGGTTTCATCGACAACGCCAGAATAATATGCCTATCTCGGGACCACTCGTGAAAGCTAAGGCGGAGAATTTTGCTGAAGAACTTGGTTCAACTTCTTTCAAAGCATCAGAAGGATGGCTCGGAAAATTCAAGCAACGTCATCATATCAACTATGATAAAATAAGTGGCGAAGCACGAAGTGTTGATACGAATGTGACTCATGATTGGATTACTAGAGTGTGGTCAAAATTCATTGAAAAATACGCGCCAAGTGACATTTTTAATGCTGATGAAGCAGGAATTTTCTAAAAGTTGACTCCAGATAAAACTCTGAAGTTTAAAGGGGAAAAGTGTGTAGGAGGAAAGCTTTCCAAGGAACGTATTACGGTGCTTGTGGCTGCTAATATGGATGGCACAGAAAAAAGAAAGCTAATGGTAATAGGCAAATCGAAAAATCCGCGCTGTTTTAAGAACATTAAAAAATTGCCACTGACGTATAAAGCTAATAAATCAGCTTGGATAACCAGTCAACTTTTTGAAGAAGAAGTGCGAAAGTGGGACGCAGAATTAAAGGGACGAAAAATTTTACTTCTTGTTGACAACTGCCCCGCCCACCCGTTTATATCAAACCTTCAAAACATAGAGTTGGCATTTCTTCCTCTAAATACGACTAGTATCTTACAGCCAATGGACCAGAGTGTGATTAAAAGCCTCAAGGGTCACTACAGAAGGAAATTATTGATGGAGCTAGTCGAATCTGAAGGTAAAACTTCTGTTAATATGCTGCACGCAGTAAACTTTTTATCTAAAGCCTGGGAAGATGTGACGCCCACAACTATAAAGCACTCTTTTCGACATGCTGGACTTTGTACCAATCCTACGATTGATGAGGTGGAAACAGAACTTGAGTTTGATAGCGACGACGATCTTCCATTAACTGAGTGGATTCAACAGGTCAACATGGCAGGAAATACGGTAAATCTTCAAACCTACATCGAAGTAGACAACTGCCTGCTTACAACGGCTTCACTCACAGACGTAGAAATTCTGGATTCAGTAAGAAAAACTGAGGTTCAGGTTCAAGAACAAGGAGATGAAGAAGATGAGATGGACTAGCTTGAGCCTTCACCGAGCGTTGAAGAAGCTCTGAAAGCAGCTAAATTATTGGAAAATTACTTCCTTTATCAGCAAGATGCCTCAATATCACAAGATATGAATAAAATAATAAAAAAAATACAACAAAATTACTGGTGCAGCAAAAGGCGTCAGACAAAAATAACAGAGTATATGCAATAGCGTTCAAATAAGTTTTTTTTTGTAAATACATAACTTCTAACACTAGACTAAAATACGTTTTTTTTTCGAATCCTGATTTTCCTTTCTCTCCATTTAACGACCACTCTCTATAACGCCATAAAATGCATAGTCCGTTCAGTGTCGTTATATAGAGTTTACACTGTATAAAAAAATACCTGACTATTTTGATGAAATTACCATTCTCAATAAAAGTCCTTTTTCAGTTTAATACAATTTACGTGCTATTACTAAATACTTTATGGACGAGTCCGACTCGCACTTTGCCATTTCACTAACTTTGATGCTGGCTCATGTAGTTAAAAACTGCATCAAAATAAGATAGTAGTATTTAAATAAGCATGTCGTGAACTCAGATCTACAAATTAATTCACGCCCCATCCCTGAACCGTTTCAAACTTTATCCGTTGTTTAAGTTAGGGTACACCCACACACCGACCAGTCGAGTACAAAGTGCAACTGCACTCAGATTGGATTAGTCTTTGGATAGCACCTTTTTCAGTGTTTTCCTTTACATTCAATTTTGTAGCGACAATGACTCTTCGTGTCATTTCTAAAATCCTATTATTAATATTATAAATGCAAAAGTTTGTGAATATGTATCTATGGGTGTTTGTTACTCTTTCACGCTCGAACGGTTGCACGGATTCGTCTGAAATTTAGAACACAGATAGATTGTTACCTGGATTAACTTATTGACCACTTTTAATCTTGATCGCACAACAGGTTCCTGTGAAAACGCTGGCGAAGCCGCAGGAAACAGCTAGTATCCTATAAAATATTATAATAGAATTTTTACTTCTCGTCGTCACCACTTGATGAAGTTGTAACGTATATAAATGTTTTGACTTGTTTCGGTTTTGAGGCTATAATCAGAAAAGTGAAAACTTAACTTTGCTGAAGACCTAACATCACGGTCTCAGGTTGGCAGCGCACCATTAACACCGTCAGTATATTTAGGCAGCGTGAATTTCTTACAATCAGGAAATCCGTATTTTTGTTTGCCTTCCGACATCATAAAAAAATTAAAAGACTTTAATTTTCAGTAGCGTCTCCAAAACAGGAGGAGGTTCTAAATTCGACTTTATTTTTTTTGTTTATTTTGTTTGTAATTCGATATCTCGGCCGATATCTATTTCGATTATTCTTTTTCAGAAAGGTAGCTCATTTATTGAAAGTGGACCCATACTATTTTTAAAAGCTTTTATTTAACTTGCATTGTATGTATGTTAAGGTCAGTCGGAATCTTTGAACTCAATATTGAAGTAGATTTCTTCAACCGACTTAGCTGAAATTTTGTATACACGTTTAGTTTGGATGACTATGCACGATAAAATATGTGACGTCATTCTAAATCCAATATGGCGGACCAACCAAGATTGCATAATAGTTATTTTTTATGCCCTTTTACAATATGGGTATCAAATGAATAGGGCTCGTTGAGAGTAACTCGAATTTCTAATTCTAAATGCAATCTGGCGTACTATCCAAATATAACAGAATAGTTTTTTTTTATTATACTTATTCAATATGGATATTAAATAAAAGGACTCCTTAAGTGTCATTCGAAAAATAACGTGACGTCATTCTAAATCAAAGATAGCGGGCCATCCAAGGTGACGGAATATTATTTTAATGCACTTCTACAATTTGGGTTTCAAATGAAAGGGCTTCCCGAAAATAATAAGAAAATAATGACATCACTTTAAATCCAATATGGTGCACTATTGACTCCAAAATCAAACCCGGAACTGTATTTCGTCAGACAACAGCTATGAGCTGAAGTAAGTGGCGCATTCTTCCACACACCTAGGTTAAGGTGAAGCCGTGCCGAGGGCTGAGTGGCATCAGGGTGTAACATGATGCCATGAACGTACCTCCTCAGGGCACCTAGGTGAACCCTGTGGTATATTAACTCTTACCCTTTTAAACAGATCTCTACGAGGGTCGACGAGGGGGGTAAAATTATTAGATCTCCTTATTGAAGTGCTGGATTTTTTAATTTTATTTATTATTATTTTATTAACCTCCAAACGACCTTGCAACAATGATACAATGATGGATTGAATGAGATGAACAGACTGAGAAACCTAGCCAGCGACAACTAGAAAAAGCTTATATTAAAAAGAAGAATTAAAAAAAAATCAAGTATTCGTTGATGATCTCTCCAATAAAGATAAATCATTATGGATAATTAAGTATAACTAAAAACTGGTAGTGGGAAGTTGACAGAATTTATTGAGGACCATCTCAAAGTTTATGGGAAACCATCTCGGAATCATAAGCTGTCTTTCTAAAAAAATTATCAAATCAGGACGTGGGGATAAAACAATTGATGTCGGGTTTTCTGTAGTTTTACTGCCTTTAAGATATCTACGTAAAAAGTATGGAAAATCTTTTATTACCACCACTAACTACAAAAAGTCACTTCAACGTATGTACGAAGCGACAGCAAAATTTACACCATGTAGAACAGCTAGTTTTACACCTAGAATGATTTCGTTCATCAATAAAACAAACATTCCGTAACAATTTAAGAATAATGGTCACATACGTACGCTTTGTGTTAAATAAAACAAGTATAATATTAAAAGCAATTAATTAGTGAATCTGCTCCGTGGCGGCGGCCAACACACGTGGAGTCCCGACAAACGGCGCACGTCATTTAATTCCGCTGATCTCGTGTTTGTGCCCGCCATCATATTTAAATTGAATTTCCAGGGGAAGTGTAAACAAACGTGGATTATTACGGCACTCGCAGTTTGACTCAGTTTGATGACGTCACTTTAACATTCTATTCAAACCCTTAACGAACATTTTTATTGCTTATGTTATGAATGCGTATTCAGGTTTCTTGAATATAATGTTAAAATATCTGGATGTCCGAGCTTCGATCGGTATTTTTTTTTTGAATGATTCCTAGCTTGATCGATTTGTACCCCCTACGTACTAAATTTCATGAAAATCGTTGAAGCCGATTCCGAGATTCCAATTATATATATACAAGAATTGCTCATTTAAGGTATAAGATATAACTAAGTGTGAATTTCTAGGGTCTCCGTCGCACTGTTAGCTCAATACATTTGTATGTATTGAGCTAACAATGTATTTTTAAAATTTGTATTTAGGTACATACCTACTTTTTCACTTATCACCAAACCAACAGATCACATTTTCATTTTACTTTAACATGTTCTTCAATCATATTTTCTCTCTGATCTCGCTGTTGCGAATAAGATTGGCGATTTTTTTTTGGATCAAATTTATATTTCGTGCTTTATCTAACATACCAACCTCTCTCCTTCAAAAAGTGGCGTTGCGGTAAGTATAGAAAAAAAAAGTATCTTCACGCCCATATCTCTGAAGAGGTAGGCAGAGGCACAACTAGGGTACCCACGACTAGCCAAAAATACTAAGTCCCACAATGTGATAAGTGGCAAGCCTATCGCCAACCGGGCACATTTCCAATCCCGACCAAATTTTTTTTTATTAGAAAATTGGAAAAATCCAATTTTCTTTTTGTTGGCCGACCCGGGATTTGAACCCGAGACCTCATGCAGTCAAGTCCAACACCCGGATCGCTAGACCACAGAGGCGACAGGCGCCGGTAAGTATAGAATTATTCAAAGCAAGTGTGATGCCATTACTCAAAACCTGGCTTTCAAATATCTTCTCCAGCGCCTACTTCACGTTATTTCCTGTACACTCTTGCACCTTTTATCCCTGCTAAAAGCGCTACTAAGATTTACAATTTATTTTACTTGTTTCAGCACTACATCATCAAATAAAATTAAATAAAAAATGAAAAAAAGGGAAAACTTGTAATCAAATAATCTTTCACAAAAGGTGATTTTTCTATAAACATTTAGAAATAACATCGCTAAAATGATTATATTTCACTTCAATATAACATACGGTAGATATTCGTACATAATTCATTTCTGATACAAATGTATACAGAACAATTCCCCATAGTATTGGGAAAGCCAACACTAGAACGTATAAGTTTGTTTCCAAGTGCCCAAACTCACAAACAATAGCTTCACGTGGTGTTACGCGATCAAGATAACAGAGAACCGACTCACACAGAAACTTTATATAGTTGGGTATGTTCAGATGATGACTTTATTATAAGATACTTTAACCATATGTAGGCTTCTCTCAATAAATATTAAAGTTTACTATTGAACTTGTGAAGGTGTTTAGAGTCTCGAAATCGGTGTGTTTGTATAAAAAGGGTGACGAATGTGGAGTCAGCCAGAAAGGTCTGTCTGCAAGGATCGTGATGTTTGATACTTGACAGGCCAAATCCCTCACGGAGTAGGCAGAGTTATCCGTAAGGGATTTGGCCTGAAGATATATTATCAAATCAAATCAAATCAAAATCTTTATTTACAAATATTACATTTAACATCATTACAGGTGTCGGAAACTCTTCTGGTAAGTTTAATAAAACCTGTGTTAGAAGAGT
>NJDD01001562.1:923762-1012026 GCA_002245505.1 Calephelis nemesis | reverse complement strand
AAATTTTAGGTTAGTTTAGAATTAGCGGTGACACAACAAAATCGGCACCATAGTGATGAGCAAATGTCTTAAACTGATTGTTTAGAAATTAATTTAATTTTTAAATTCCCGATGAATCCCGGGTCGGGCAATATCATGAAAATTGAGTTTTTCAAATTTTCGATTAAAAAAATGTGTTGCTCGGGATAGGATATGTGCCCGATTGGCGATAGGTTATCACATTGTGTCTTTAGCTAGTCGTAGGTGGCCTGGTTGTGCCTCTGCCTACCTCTCCGGGGATACGGGCGTGAAAATACTTTTAATTTAGAAACTGATTGGTTGTCAGTATCGATTGCAACTGTTTTTATTTATATATTTTTTGAGTTCACATTCGATAAAATTAGCTCTGCGATTACTTGCAGATGAAATTATGGTCATTCTACCCTCCACCGGAAGCGAGCTCTAACATTATGTTGGAGGGAAAAGAAAAGCTTTGTAAATCGTCGCAAATCATTTAATCGTAGTCACGGTGTTTATTAAAAGAGGGGTTTTATAAGATTGGCTAAAAATGAGTGCGTCTCTTTGTGTTTGTGTGTGTGATTGTTTGTCTGTGTGTGGCAACTGACTGACAAAGACTTTGAAGTGGCTGCTGGATCATAGATTAAAAGTTATGATATTATGTTCGGTAATCTTTGCACTTTATCTAAAGCATAGTTGTAGGCCAGATGTATGTGAAAGTGTGCATTTGTCTGTGACATCATTACTTTTAAAAGGATGAACCAATTTCAATGCGAATTAGTTAGAAAGTTGACGTGATGGACATTGATTTTAGTTATATTACATGAATGTTTTCTTTTGATTAAATTAAATACTAAGTTTAAGCTTTTTGAGAAAAAATAAGATACATAGGAATTTAAATTCTAAGATGTTGATTTAATTGTATTAAATATATTTACTATTTATATTGACTGTAAATTAATTTATTTGTTTTTTGTATTAATTTCACAAATTGTTCGCCTTATAGGAAAAATAGCGCAAATTGAATTTGTGACAAACAAGCTATGTACATATATTCGGAAAATAAATAAATTATGAATTACGAGTTATAAAATTGTTTAAATTTGAGATCTTTATTAATAATATTTTACTAAAATTAAAACTTTATTCTGAGTTCTACGGTGCGAAAGTTATTTTTAATAAATAATAGAACTTATATATTCATCGTTCAAGTTTTAGAAACTGTATAGTAGTAGCATGAATGCTCTGTTATCTAGATTTAGCTACGCCACGTAAGGCGTGAATGTAGCACTTTGAAACAAACTTCCATGCTGGTGCTCCTGGATCTGTGATACATTGTTTCTCTTTGTTGTGTGAGATAAGGAAATAAACAGACCAAATGCAACTTCGCAGAATTCAGGTCCATTGCATATAGACCATCTGCCTGTCTACCTGTGGCTGTTTTAGACCCGCTGTAAGCTCTTAAAAAAGGAATATAGGTCATTTAAGATGTATTATGCAAATAGATCATTACCAACGACACCATAGGTAGTAGACTACTGTACCTACTGCATTTTGTTCGGGCTCTTAACCGCCTCTGTGGTTTAGCGGTCCGGCGTCGAACTTGACTTCTAGAGGTCTCGAGTTCGATCTCCGGGTCGAGCAAGAAAAAAATTTGAAAAACGTATATTTTCAATTTTCTAAAATAAAAATAACATTGCTCGGGATTAGATATATATGCCTGTTTGGCGATAGGCTTGCCACCTATCACATTGTAGGACTTAGTGTCTTCGGCTAGTCATGGGTGCCTTGGCTGTGCCTTTGTTTAGCCCTTTGGTGATATGGGCGTGGAGATATTTTTTTTTCAACTTAATACATTGACTGAATTTAGTAATTACGAAAAAGCTACGAACATTTTTGATTCCGATGTCACCAAAACTCTCCAATAAAGTTGTAAACCCTTTAATCATTTGATAGGGTTGGTAAAGGTAATGGAATTTGAAACGGACACCACGTCACACATGTCCGTTGGCCCTAGTTGTTCCTCAGCCACACCCCTTCAGGATATGAGCGTGAAGATACTTCAGGGCTCAACCGACTTACTTATTTCTGTTGTCATAATGACTGTGGAATCCAGTCCGGAGGGTAGGTAGCCGGTGTATTCAGGCCACAGGACAGCGACTGATCTATAACATCTATGGTGATGGTTTTATTTGGTTTTAGTTTCCTAGGCATAAATCTTTATTTTTTGGTTTTGTATTTAAATCCTTTAGCGGGTTTTAGAATATCTCTACATAGCGAGTATCAACTTTATAATCCTAACACTTTAGAAATTATATGAAATAAAATAAATGAAAATTTATTTACATACATGTGCTTTGAAAATTGTTGCAAAAACAGTTAATATGTACTAACATATTAGACTACATTGTGGTATGCAAATATTTAATTGATATTTATAGAAATGAATTATATAAAATAACAACCCTTATTCATATTTTTAATAAAGAACTTATTCATAAAACAAAGTCGCTTCCTCTGTCCCTATGTCCCTTTGTAGGATTAAATCTTTAAAACTGCGCAACGAATTTTGATGAGGTTTTTATATTAGATAAAGTGATTGAAGAGGAAGGTTTACATATATATATTTCATAACCGAGCGAAGCCAGGGCGGCCCGCTAGTATTTCATAATACAGCTATAAAGCCATAAACAAAAGCTTTGCTCAAAGCCTAATTAGGTTTCTAAAACTTCTATAAAATATCGTCTATACATAGCAAAGTTGCGTGTCTTTTGAATAAGGGCAAGCCAAGCCTTTTGTGTGATAGTATAGTAAGTGATTCGTCATACACAGAGGAAAAATGCTGTTGAATATTAAAATATTTTTGAAGTGAAAACTTCTTTAGCGGGGTTGCGCACTTTTTTTCGGAATGGGTAAAAAAGTGTGTGTGTGTCAGCTACGACGCACGATTGGAGTTTACTCCTTACGAAATGTATCTTGCAGCACACATGTCTCCTACAGCTTAGTTATGTTAATTTTTCTTAAATTAATATCATCGCAGACATTAGAAGTGTGATCCAAATAGTCAGTATTTTGATAGATAGCGACTCTTCCTGCACGGAGACTACGAAGTATCGCGCAGAAGGAGATCCCGAGAATGAGATACGCTGTGTAATGTATTCCATCTCATTCATTTACACGTTCAATCCTGCAGATATCGTGTATGTTTGTCTCTTTCTACCTAACGCCTCAACTTTTCGTGTTACACTTGATTTTACTTTACTTACTTTTCTTTCTTATCTCAACTATTACTCAAATCGTTTCTTAAGGAGTAAACTCCAAAAACTTCTAAACTCGCGTAAGGACACGTGACCTGATTCGTAAGACGAAAATTCGAAAGACGGCGCAGGGCGCTTGGGCGAATAAGAAGGCCCAGAACGTTTGCGCGAATGTTGTCATGTTTGTGTACGATAGCGCAATAAATGAATATTGTATTCCTTTACATAAATTAAAGTACCTTCATACTGATAATTAAAGCAATTCGCGTAAAAGTATTCCTTAACTATTCCGAAATATTAAAAATGCACAACGTTAAAATTTAAGTTTTCACTTCTGCCGGCACTCCCGGAGTGCACCACTTTTTTAGCCATTCCAAAATATTAAAAATGTATAACGTTAATATTCAAGTTTTCATTTCTGCCGGCACTCCCGGAGTGCAAACCCTTTTTTACAGATTCACATATTTTATCCATTTTGTCCGGGTCTTCCGTGTAGGTTGGACCATCTGCCGTCCTGCCTGGCAGCTCTTTATAGACGAACAAAGGTAGATAAGCAAGGAATCTGCTCATTACCCACTGGTACACTGGTCCTATTCCTGTCACCATAACGATAATATCATGTTCTGACCCGGAGGGTAGGGTAGCCGGTACACTTGTCCAGTTAGCCTAACATCGTAGTTATTAGGCAGCGACGCACATACAACATCTATGGTATCTCTAGGCTGTGGTTATCTCATCATCAAACCGTGTGCTAGTTCTCTACCTTTTGGAATTAAAATAGAATAATTCTGTTTTGGACACATACAGACTATTAGAGGCAGCTTCCAGAAATTTAAAACTGTAGACTTGCATCATAATAAAAAATCATAAAGATGAAACTTGTTAAAATCACAAGGGATTGTTTTGTAAGACTCTTTTTGAAAAAAGATGCCCGTATTTCAATTTTATAATTCACGTCTATATTCTCATAGGTACAGGAACAATCAGGGCACCAACTACCCAAGGTGATAGGAGGCAAACCTATTGCCCAAGGGGAACATTTCCAATTCTGTGCCACTTTATTGTTATTAGAAAATTGAAAAAACACTTGTTCTTTTTTCTTTTGCCCAACTCGTGGATCAAACCCGGAACCTCAAGAAGTCAAATCCCACTGCTAGACCACAGAGGCGATTACATTATAATGTTATCCTTGTAGATTATCTTGCATCTTTACCTAAATTTCATGATATTACGTAGTAAGTGCTTGAGTCTTTTCTAAAGAACAGCAGTGGCAATTGCAATATGTTTGATCAAACCCTTAATTCTCTAAAAATATTACACTATACAATGCTCTTAAATTTCATTTAACGCCCGGCGTCCGGAACTAGGAGTGTTGTGTCAGGAAAAAACTTGTAAAAGTCTTTCCGGCAAAGAGTTATGAAAATGCTAACTTTGGGGTTCCGACAAAAAAGTGAAGACAGTTTGCGCAAGTTTGAACTTCCACAGGGTTTTATGAATGTAAGAATCTAAGCTGGGATCTTGATAATGGCAATTCTATTTTTCGGTCTATTTTATTGAGAAAAACAATCGAATTAGCTTTTCTCTTAACAAATTTTCACTGTTTTTAATATGGTTACGTAATTGTATAAAAAAGACGCTTTTTCTTAATTTAGGTCACTTTTCAAAGGGTATTGGATTAGCGGTCCGGCGTCGGACTTGACTTCTTGAGGTCCCGGGTTTGATCCCCAGTCAGGCAATAAAAAAATTAAAAATATATATTTTCTATTTTCTAATAAAAATAACGTTGCCCGGGATTGGATGTATGCCCGGTTGGCAATAGGCTTGCCGCCTATCACATTGCGGGACTTGGTTTCTCCGGCTAGTCGTGGGTGTCCTGGTTGTGCCTCTGCCTACCTGTTAGGAGATATAAGCGTGAAGATACTATTTCTTATTGTTGATTTATGTAACTTTTTTAATTTTAACATTTTACGAATATCGCCTCGTTGGTCGAGTGGCTAGCGTACTCGCCTAACTACATCGACCAACCGCGAGGCTAGGGTTCGATTCCCGACGGGGGCAGGCATTTGTGTGATGAAGATTTAGATGTCTGCATTTCCGGCTCTGGGTGTTTACTAAATTTATTCTGGTATCTATTTAAGTATTTATATGTAATAATATCGTTGACTAACACCGTTGACTTAGATTCAATGTGTGTTATTTGTCCAGGGGTATTTATTATTAAAAAAAAGTTATTAGGAGAAAAATCTTACAAATACGAGACACCATAAAACTCTTGTAAGTTTTACTAACTAAATCTATATTAACAATAATGAATGAATCAAAATTTTAACCATAAATAAGCCTACAACGAAGAACTACTAATAAGGGATGACTGCAAGTCCCCTGGTACAACTGGCATTACATACATAGTATTCGGAAGTTTAAGGAATTTATTTTAAACCATACAATTTATTCTACATTAATATGCTTTAAATGTAGTTGTATCTTTTAATACATATTATTATTGTTTAAAGTGAAACTTCGTTATTGACATATGACAAAAGTTTTCCCCGTGTTGGTCCGGGCTCCTTTGCAGAATAGACCATCTGCCTTTCTTGCCAGGCAGCTCGTAAAAGGCGAGCATAGGCTTATCATCACTAACACTGTGAAATCTAACTAGGTGGTAGAGTTTCGCAACGACTCGCCCGGATTGATACCACCGCCTTCCCTATTCCTGCCGCCATAACGTCATGACGTGTTCCGGTTCGGAGGGTAAGGTAGCCGGTAAACTTACTTTTGCTCGAGGCCTAACATCCTGACCTCAGGTTGGCAACGCACCATTACCATCTTTGGTGTCTCTAGGCGGCGTGAATTTCTTACCATCAGGAAATCCGTCTGCTTGTTTGCCTTCCTATAATATAAAAATAAAAATGTTGAGTCACATTTCTTTGTTACGTTGACATCGAACAAAGAACAACTGTATGTTATCTCAGAGTGTTATACTGTTTTATTCATGATTTTTATTTGCCGATCGATATTAAGTGATACATTGACATAATAATATAATAATATCCCTGGACAAGTGACACAAATTGAATCTTACCCCGTTACGGGGTATTTCGCAGCGACTTACTCGGGTTGGTACCACCGCCTTACCTATTCCTGCCGCCATAACGTCATGACGTTTTCCGTTTCGGAGGGTAAGTTAGCCGGTAAATATACTTTGCTCGAGATTTAACATCCGGGCCTAAGGTTGACAACGCACCGTTACCACCTTTGGTGTGTCTAGGGGGCGTGCATTTCTTACCATCAGGATACCCGTGCTGTTATGTCTTGTACTTGCTCGTAGATCTATCACATAAAAAATGTCCTTACTATGCTTTTATCCACAGCATATAAGTGTAGTTTCTGTAGCCCAGCGGTCCGGCATCGGACTTGACTTCTTAAGATCATGGGTTCGATCCCCGCGTCGGCCAACTAAAAAAGCCAGAAAATTTGTATTTTCAATTGTCTACGACAGTTGACTTTGCCCGGGATTGGATATACGAGTATGTGTTCGGTCAGCGATAGGCTTATGATATGTATTTGTGATTATTTATTTGTAGCTGGTTTACTTTAAGTAGTTTTTAAGTCATATTAAGTTATCCTAAGAAGCGATCCCATAGCTAATTATATTAGACGGTTAAATATACATTTGTTTAATTGTATGTATTCTGTTCATAATAAAATAATGATTGTAATTATCATTTAGTGAGATTATACTAGCAAGCAATATTTTTCTGCATTCTCTGTAAGGGAATTAGCGTGAAGAAAGATGTAAGAAATGTACGAAAAATCAATCCTTGATTCTTGAATTGCCGGTATATCGTTAGACACACGCAGGACGTGGTATTAACGAGCTAAGGAAAAATATTTCATAACTCCATCTAGAATCACCAGATCCCCAAGCCACTCATTTCTTTGTGCTTTACTATTACTTCACTATATTTGTGATAATTTCAATCAATCGCCTCTGTGGTCTAGCGGTCCGGGTGTTGGACTTGACTGTATTAGGTCCCAGGTTCGAATCCCGGGTCGGTCAGCAAAAAGAAAATTGGATTTTTCCAATTTTCTTATTTCAAAAAAAAAAATGTTGGTCGGGATTGGAAATGTGCCTGGTTGGCGATAGGCTTGCCACTTATCACATTGTGGGACTTAGTGTCTTCGGCTAGTCGTGGGTGCCTTGGTTGTACCTCTGCCAACCTCTTCGGGGATATGGGTGTGAAGATACTTTTTTTTAATTTCAATCAAATTACAGTTTTAAATCAGTTAATCTGCAAAAAAAACAACTTTAATTTTTGTGTTTACAGACCTCTCACATATTACTAATGTAAAAATAAATAGAAGGTATATTCACACCAGTATTAGAAAAAATAGGCTGAGGTACAGTACACTGACGAAATGGATATAGACTGACAGTATCAGGACATCGACGAAATGGAGATAGACTCATAGTTGCTATGAAGACTTTGTTGATTGGCTGGTTGGTGATAGGCTTGCCACCTATCATATTGTGATACTTAGTGTCTGGTTAGTAGTGGCTACACTTGAGACCTCTGCTTATCTCATTGGGGGCATGGGCGTTAAGGTTTGCTAATTTGATTTGCTAAGACTATAAAAGCCATACTGCCACATCTAATTATTTTCCTTGTCATTCATTTTCAAATTACATCCTCAGTTCCCTGTTAAATGTATTACTAGCAGCCTGCCCCGACTTCGCACGGTAATAAAACATGTAAACCTTCTTCTTCAATTAATTTATCTATTAAAAAAAACGCATCAAAATCCATTGTGTAGTTTTAAAGATTTAAGTATACAAATGGATATGGGGACAGAGGAGGCGGCTTTGTATTATACTATGTCATGATTTATAATATAGTCATAAATAGATATAGAATCTCATGTCAGGGTCTTAAGTAAAGTGGTGGGATTTTTACTCCAGCTAATTAAGTGAGACTTGAGTTGACTTGACTTATCAAAAATTCAGTTGTGCTATTTAACTGAACAAAAGTTTTATTTTAGAAAATTGGAAAACCCACATTTTCGTTTTCATGCCCGATCCGAGAATCGGACCAGGGACCTCATGAAGTTAAGTCCAACAACTAGACCCCCAGGACCACAAAGGCCAAAATTTTTTTTTTACATATCTAACGTAAGGAATAAATGATTAAAAACAAACAAACCAAAGGTAATATGAAATAATTCTATTAATGTTATAACTGAAATGTTTTGTATGTTTATTTGTAACTCCTTCACGCAAAAACTGCTTAACCGATTTCCATGAAATTTGGCACACATTTAGCTTGGATTAACACATGGGACAGTTTTTATCCTGAAAATTGATCCTGTTGAACCATTAACCACACGGGCAACGCCACGGGCAACAGCTGCTATTAAGTAAAATTATATTTGATATAAACATCAAATCGTTAATATTTAATGTAATTTAAACGAATATAATATGAGCTGTAGTTTGCGTAGAATAGAACATTTCTGTTATTTATTTAAGCTTAGATTTAAATTTCATGCGACATGTAAAGTGCTCAAATGCAAATCTGATATAAACAGAACAGTAATAGTAAAAAGCGTGTAATTCCTAACTGTGTTTGAATGATATAACTGCTTGTTAGTAGTTATAGTAAACAACAGTTATCTTGTATCTTATATTATAGTATATTAATGTATGTATTATACGTTTATTATAATTACTGCTTACCCGGACTTGACTTCTTGAGGTCTAGGGTTGGATCCCCGGGTCGAGCAACAAAAAAATTGAAAATGTGTATTTGCAATTTATTTATATAATCAAATTCACCCGGGATGGGATATGTGCCCGGTTGGCGATAGGCTTGCCACCTTTGATAAGCGTTGTGGGACTTACTGTCTTCGGCTAGTTGTGGGTGCCTTCTTTATGCCACTACCTCTTCAGGGATATGGGCATGAAATGTAATAGAATGAAACCCCATTTCTCGTGGTCATCGCCATCTTATCTAAACAGATAGATCGATTTTGCTAATCTTTTTTAATTGCATTGCTCTGGGCATGGCTTTTAATAAAACAATAACCGGGAAGATTGCAAGAAAAATGATACTTTTAATATGTACAGACTGCTAGTAGCTTTTAATGTCAAGTGATACGTAGTTCGACGATAAGGCTAGTTGAAAAAAAATCCCCATTTTGGGTGGTCATCGCAGCATGCCTAAACGGATGCACTATTTTAAAGGTAATACTGGTGCATTGCCAACCTGAGGTCGGGATGTTAGACCTCGAGCAAAAGTAAGTTTACTAACTTACTCTCCGTACCAGAACACGTCAACATCAAGCATTGACATTATGGCGCCAACAATAGGTATGGTGGTGGTACCAATCCGGACGAATTTCTGCGAAACTCTACCACCTTGAAGGATGTCCCGGTCTTAGTGATGGTAAGCCTATGATCGTCTTTTTCGAGCTGCCTGGCAGAAAGGCAGATGGCCTATTCTTCAAAGAAATCCGGACCAACACGGGAAAACTGGTCTTGAGTGCTTTGTTTGAACATCTTCCTACTTCTTTAGGGATATCGTCGTGAAGGTACTTTAATACTGTACTAATTCACCGAAAAGCTTAGAAAACAAAATTGTTCCAAAGTGAATAATAACAGGTAACAGTAAGTGAACAGCAGTGCAGGCTTAGAATAATAAACCCGATTCACATTTTCGATTGCACTCGCTACCTACATTTGACTGGCGACTAATTTAAAAAGCTGACTCCACAGAGTTCGGTTCAGATTCTTATTCAACTGTTTGCTAACCATTGGCGACCTTATACGCTGAGGGAATTTACAATTTGCCCAGTTTTGTCTCAATTTGACGTAGAAAGAATAGTTAATCCTGTTGGGCCTTATTTGAACAATAAGCTAACTGATTTTCTGCCATAGCTCGTAAGATGTAGTGGTCCTATTGGTGAAACATTCCTACAACGCCTAGATTTGGTAAACATTAGCATAATTATATACATAAGAAAATTATATTCTGGTGTTATGGGTGTTAGTCAACGATACTATTCCATAGAAATACTTGAATAGATACCAGAATATCTTTAATAAACACCCAGACTCGGAAATGCAGACTTCTAAATGTTCATTACACAAATCGAACCCGAGCATTGCGTTTGGTCAATGTAGTTAGGCGTATATGCTAGCCACTTGACCAAAAAAGCGGTCAAAAATGTAACATTACGTACGTACTTATTATATTAAAAGTTAAATGTGTGTATTTCCGGTTCTAGGTGTTTATTATATTTATTCCAGTATCTGTTTAGGTAATTTTATTTAATATGTAGCGTATAATATATCTATATTTTTAGTTAGGTCAAGTTGTGTAATATATCCAGTAATATTTATGTATGTACTAGCCGACCCAGCAAACTTCGTATCGCTTGACGTTGCCAGCTACTTGCAGTTTGTAAAGATAATAATTTTAAGGAGTTCAGTATTATGGTTTTCATTAACCACCACGCCAAATGTGGATTTAATTTTAGATATTACATATAGATTATGTTTGTTTGCCTTTTGCTAGTATAATGAAAACATATCTTTTTAATAAAAATATATCCCATCAAAAATATTTTCATATAAACTGTTGCCAGATGAGACATATGTCTCGCAGAATGAAAAGGTTATCAGATGTCACGTCTCACTCCAAACGCTCCAACTCTACAAGCTATAACTTCACAAACTTTTACACTTGAGTCAAAATGTGTGGCTTAACCGTTTCGTATCTTTTTAAAAATATAAAGTATCTTCAAGCCCATATCCCGGAAGATGTAAGCAGAGGCACACACCTCTAGCTGAAGATACTAAATTCCACATTGTGATAGGTGGCAAGCCAACCGGGCACACATCCAATCCCAAGAAACATTTTTTTTATTAGGAAATTGGAAAACCCAATTTTCTTTTTGTTACCCGACCCGGCATTCGAACCCGGGACCTCATGCAGTCAAGTCCAACAACTGAACCGCTAGACCACAGAGGCAATCAATAACATAACCTAACTTAATCATGATAGTGGTAAGCTCTGACTTTAATGGAGCAAAAATAGGTAGGTAAACAGTCGTTGGAAAACCGGACGGAATATCGCAAAACTCTACAATTTTGTCATTCAACAAGTATGATCCTTAATTACAGTCCCTTGTGCTAAATATTATTGAGTTCTCAAATTTGTGAAGCTCTGGAATTTGCTAATTAATTAAGGCAAAGTCAAAGTTCGAACGTATTTAAAATCAGCGACCAACTTTTCTGAAACTTTTTATAAATATGGAGTATTTTAATTAAAATTATTGCTAACAAATTTTTCGTTCATCTTCTACGTTTTTTGTAGCCTTAAACAGGAACGAGTATTTCTCTCTGAATGTAGATTCAAAAAGTATGAGGTACATTTTAAAATTTTATTAACATTGATATTTTGGCTCAGTGGTCTAGCAGTTCAGCTATTGGACTTGACTGAATGAGGTCCCGAGTTCGAATTCCGGGTCGTGCAACAAAAAGACAATTGGGTTTTTCCAATTTTCTCATAACAAAAAACGTTGCTCGTGATCGGATAAATGCCATGCTTGCGATAGGCTTGCCACCTATCATATTGTGAGACTTACTGTCTTCGGCTAGTCGTGGTTGCCTTGGTTGTCTTCCTACCTCTACCTCTACCTCTACCTTCCTACCTTTTTTTGGGTATAGGCATGAAGATACATTTATTGTAGATTTTCTGGTTTTTATGCCCGTGCTAGTCCCGGAATTAATAGAATAATGAAACACAAGTGCTTCTACAAAAGGCGTGCGTCGGTTTTGCCATGCCAGAACTAGGCATCTAAACTTCGATACACATTTTCCTTCAAAATAATATTAATGTTAGTCACGGTCGTGTTTTGATTTTGGATGTTAAGGCAGCTATTAAACTTATTAAGCGGAAGGTCAAATGTCGCACAGGTTGGCAATGCATCGTTGCTTTTAGTTTCTTAAGGCAATTGCTTTTCGCAAAAGAGTTTTTTGTCAACAGATAATCCGACATAATTCCTTTCAACCCATATAAATTATTTTTTGAAAATTGTTTTAGGCGTGTATGTATACCAGTATTTTGATGGGTGCAAATGTTTTCCAAATGTTGCGCGTAAGAATTCGTATTGATTAATAAAATATCACCCGTAATTTAATAACTTTTATACTCAAATAATAGCCTCTATGATCTAGCGAGACCTCGGACTTCGTCGGGTTCGATTTCCAGTCAGGTAACAAAAAAATTAAAATTGTATATTTTCTTAATTTTCAAAAATAATAATTTTGCCTGGGATTGGGTGTGCGCCCTGTTGGCGATAGACTTGCCACCTATCACTTTATGGAACTAAGTGTCTTCGGCTAGTCGTGGATGCCTTGGTTGTGCCTACCATTACGGTGATATGTGCGTGAAGATACTTTACTCCAATAGAGTAAACACAGTCACTACTGACACTTTTACAAATACACACTCGTACTATGTCTATACGTTGGCTTAAAAATCGTTATAATTAAATACGATCGATGAATCCAAATAGTTTAGCTTTGACTATAGTATAATATTATGACTTCAGATTCTCTCTATCTCGCACTATTATTAATTAAACCAGATTTTGCTCGACTCAATCGCTTCAAACATTGTAATCCGACTAAACTAAAGAGGATCCCGTTTCTAAGCCGACCTCTATGTAACAAAGGGGGCAATGGATTTTCCAGAACTATGATTACTAATTTAGGTATACCCCAAACAAAAAAAATCTGTCTCAGTTTTAGTAAAAAAAATTAAAACCAAATTTAGACATCAAAATCTAAGTTCTATTTTTTTAAGTTTATATTACGTTAACTCAATTGTAAAAAATTGTATAGTTTACATTATTTTACTGCATATTTTTTATATTAATTTATTAGGTGGTAGAGTTTCGCAACGACTCGCCCGGATTGTTACCACCTTTTCCTATCGCCATAACGTCAGTGCTTGCCGTTTACGTGTACCGGTTAGAAGGATGAGGTAGGCGGTATGCTTAATTTTGCTAGAGGCCTAACATCCCGCCCTCAAGCCGGCAACGCACCATTACCACCTTTGGTGTCTCTAGGCGGCGTGAATTTCTTACGATGCTTAAAAATAAGCTGATGACCTTCAACACCTGAATAGATCTCCATAAATGATAGATAACAACCATCTTAACTACGTTTGTTTTCAAGTTGATTGATAACCTTAGATTTATTGTTAACACTTAGACAACTTGAGACCGGGATGTTAGACCTCAAGCAAAAGTATGTTTACCGGCTACCTTACCCTCCGAAGCGGAACACGTCATGACGTTATGGCGGCAGGAACAATTAAGGCTTAGGTACCAATCCGGGTGAGTCGCTGCGAAACTTTACCATCTAGTCAGATGTCACGGTGCTAGTGATGGTAAGCCTATGCTCGCCTTTTACGAGCTGCCTGACAGGAAGGCAGATGGTCTATTCTGCAAAGGAGCCCGGACCAACACGGAATAAATGTTCTTCATTGTTGATCGCCATTTCTTAGCTAGATTTTAGCTCAGAAATTGCGTTAAATATCTCGATGTTCGTATCACAAACAAAAACAAGACTGTATAAAACTCTTATAAATTGGCAAATTAAAATCCAAGTAAATTCCAAACGGCCTTTTATTAAAAAATAATAAATAACAAGTAAAGTAAAAAAAAACATACTTTACTAAAAAAAAAGACAAAAAAGTGTCTTCACGCCCATATCCCCGAAAAGGTAGGCAGAGGCAAAACCAGGGCACACACGACTAGCCCAAGACACTAAGTCCCACAATATGATAGGTGACAACAGGGCACATATCCTATCCCAAGCAATTTTTTTTATTAGAAAATTTTAAAAACCCAATTTTCTTTTTGTTGCCCAACCCGGGAACCCGGGAACTCATGCAGTCAAGTCCCACAACTGAACCGCTAGACTACACAGGTGAGAGTCTAGTTTATAATTACCCGTTTAACAATTTTCCCGATTGCAATTGTTTTTTCATTTATTTATCAACTCTTAAACCAAATAACATTTCAAAATTGAAATTGTCTGGAAACTTTTAGAGTTTGTCTAGACAATTTTGTCCTCGCACGACAATGAACCCTTAACACTCACTTGTTTTAAATAGTATAATATTACAATTTAATAAACATATTTGTACTATTGGTATTCAGACATTCTTCACCGCATCGTTTATAGTAATTTTCGAACCCGAGACTTCATGAAGTCAAGTCCAATATCTGGACCGCTAGACCACAGAGGCGATATTGACATGCTAACGAATAGCCAGAATACATAAATATGAAAACACAAATACATTCAAAAAGTCAATATACTCAATAACATGTGAAATTTTTCCCCCGTGTTGGTCCGGACTCCGTTGCAGAATAGACCATCTGCCTTCCTGCCAAAAGGCAGCTCGTAAAAGGCGAGCATAGGCTCACCGTCACTAACACCGTAACATCTGATTAGGTGGTAGAATTCAGCAGCGACTCGCCCGGATTGGTACCACCGCCTTACCTATTCCTGCCGCCATAACGTCACGACGTGTTCCGGTTTGGAGGGTAAGATAGACGGTAGACTTACTTTTACTCGAGGCCTTACATCCCGGCCTCAGGTTGGCAACGCACCATTACCACATTTGGTGTCTCTAGGCGGCGTGAATTTTTTAACATCAGGAAATCCGTCTGCTTGTTTGCCTTCCAATATCATAAAAAAAATAAAAAATAAAATTCAAAAAGTCGGTACACATTTGCATGATTACCAGAATGAAATTTCTGTGTGTATAAATAAGAATTAAAAAATAAAAAGTAAAACAGTATCTTTACGCCCATATCCCTGAAGAAGTAGGCCGAGTAGCTAGAGTAGCCGCTAGACGTATCACGTAAGTAGCACTTACGTCTAGCGGAAGATCTAGGTCCCACAAGGTGGCAAACCTATCTCTGACCGGGCACATATCTATTCGCAAGCAATCTATTTTTTTTAATTGAAAACGCACATTTTCTTTTAGCTGCCCGACCCGGGAATCGAATCCAAGACCTCATGAAGACAAGTCCACCACCTGGACCGCTAGACCACATAGGCGATATTGGCATGCTCGCGAATAGCCAGATCAATAAGTGTGAATACATAAATACAGTCAAGAAGTCAGCTTATTCCATAACATGTGAAAACATTCAAAAAGTCAGTATACAGTTGCATGATCGCCAGAATCAAATTTCTGTGTCTAAGAATTTAAAAATACAGTAGAAAATAGCGCACATTTTCGTTAAGATAGAAAGAAAGAGGAAACGCTTGTAGCCTGGAGTAAAATCCTGCCCTACCTCGCCTCTGTTGCTTGGGCGGGCAGTGATAGCTGTCAGTATCTTTTGAAGCATACACAGGGATGGTTGTGAAGCGGATGTACTTATTTCCCGCGCTTTTAACACGTGCTTGTATTTCGATATTTTAATGTTTCGGTATGATTTTACGACATTCTCGTGATGTATTTTTATTTTTACTGAGGGACATTTTATTGGACTTATGATTGTGTCGTGTGTTGGTACGTGTATTCGATATTTGGAAAAAGTAAGTGATTTTTTTTTGCAATACATGTCAATTAACTTAAACTTATTTTAAGAATTAACTTAATATTTTTTAAACATAATATTTCTTTACTTGTAAATAAATTTACGTAATTTATTTTGTATCATTGTTAATTATTTGTAAAATTTACTTCAAAGCAAAAAATAACTTTGTTTTTAAAAATTTTTACAAAGAAAATTATGATATTTCATTAATTTATGAATTAAAAAATTATTATCACGTTTATTTGATAGCAATAATATCATATATTATATAATAATGACGATTAACTCGAATTTATTTAAACTAAAGAAACTGTTTAATATGTAATATTTGAAACTGTTTAATATGTAATGTAATAGTTAAAATAATTATTTATCATAATTAAACATTTATGTTAATATATTTAATATTATAAGAGCCCAATATTAAAAAACAAAAATCGAGGATCAGTTCAAAATCATGTCACTTCATATTATTTATCCCCATAATATGTAATTAATAAATTGTTAAATTATAAAACGACACAAATAAATTATTACTTCACTGTTTTTCTGAAGCGCTTTTTTATTTATTATTTTTGTTTAAAATCTGCCATCGTAAATATCATTTATTATTTCTAAATAAATTTATTAATTTCAGACAAAGGATTTTTGGAATGTTTAAAACTGAGCCCTTATTTATTTAGTTTTAATTAAAATTATATTGTTCTTTTTGGAATCATCATGACATTATTTGATTAAAATGGACCAATGAATTAAAAATATCACCGAAACTAATTTTATTAATGTAGTTGGTTTTAAATCCGATACTAGTTTTAATAATCAAAACTAGTTTAGTATTATTACTGTGATAGACAAAAAAAAACAAAGATGTAAGAATTCCAAAAACTATATTTGTGATTTGCAAAGTATCCTATTAATATCCGGCTATAAAAAGTATGTTCTCAATTTTCGACTGTTTCTTTGTTCCTATGTTTGTTACAATGCACTTACTCGACCTAGTAAACCGATTTTAATGTTCTTGTTAAGAAAGATAGCTTATAATTCCGAGGTAGTCCCTTAACTACTGGTTATGCGTTACACTTAATAATGCATACATTTTTCGTTTATGTTTCGACACACGACACACGCACATGACGACATTTTCATCCTTGATGGAGGATGTTAATAATATTTCGAAATTAGAAGGAGGATGTTAGTAAAATTTCAAAACTAGAATTATCTGGAGAATGTTCATAAAATTTTGAAATTAGAATTATCAAGTCGCGACGTGGTTAACATTTAGACAGAGTCGGATTTTATTTTATTAAGTTTGACTTTTTTTTCTGAAACACGTTAAAAAAATAATGACAGAAACCTTTTGAGTTTGTAAATGGGAAACTTTTATCATTCAAATCGGAACATGAAATACTAAGTTCACATATTTTTATTAATATTGTATTTGTGAACGATTGAGTGTATATGGGCGAGTAATCGAGACCTATTTTATGATATCTCTTTGTGTTTCGTTTCCGATTTACTATTTTGTACATCTGACTGCTAAGAAATTAAAATATTTTTATTGTTCACTAATAATTTAGAAATTACTGTTTATTCACAACAAAACCGTCAAACAGACAATTTAATGTCCACAAGTGGACATTAAATTTTCGCAGTAAAGTTGTTAAAAAGATGTCTCAAAAGTGAATTTCACAGATCACATATCAGAATTTTGAAAATCGCTTTTTTAAAAACGTCAAACCTAATTTATAAGTGACCATTTTACATGATTATAAATGGCCATATAATAAAATAGACATCATATATAGATGCCACAATACATTTTGTAAACGCCCAGACATAAAACTAAAGACATCTAAGTATTCATCACAAAAATCCACGCCCCTGTTGGGAATCCAACCCAAATAATAATATCAATAGTGTATAATTTATTTAGTCAAAAAAATATACAATAAAAGGCAAACAAGAAATCAGATTTTCGTCTATAAAGAAATACTCGTCATCTGCAGATGTCAAGGTTTGAATATTATGTTGCCAACCAGAGACTGGGGTGTAATGTCTACTGCGTATGAAATATAGTATACCGGCTATCCTAAGGCAGAAAAATTAAAGCAGTAGTACCGATTCGGATGAGTTGTCAGAAATTTCTGCTAGTTACTCTTAACTGCGTCGTTACTAATAATCATCTATGAAGTTGTATAGAAAAAAAAAGATTTTTTCTTGCTTTCCTTCTATCATTAAACCTGACTTGGTAGGAATAGGACTTCAGGAGTATGTTCTTTTAAATAAAAAAATATTTTTAACGGTTTTACAAATGAAAGTTTTATTGCCAAAAAAGGGCCTAAGGTATTACCTCCTTTTTTATTGGTGGTTAAAATAATAACCTACTATATACATTGTAGGGAGACCACATGCAACACGGAATACTATAAATTCTCATATATAAATCCATTATTGATACAATACATACTATATTAGTTTCTAATAAAGACGGGTATTTATAGTAAAGTTTGAAGGTAAACATTAAACTTGAGCTTCGATCGTTAGCCCTTATTTTACTAACAAAGATTATTATATTAAGCTTCTATGAATCTTCACTGCTTACATATTACTTGTTTGTTTTAAGTGAGATCAACTTAAATTAATTACTTATAAATGTGTACTTATTTATATATACGAAAGTGTATGTCTGTTTTTCTTTAATGTCAAAACAGTGGAACAGATTTAATGAATTTTAACATCGAGATAGATGCAATCTTGGCATAAAACATAGGAATAAAAGTAAGATAGTATCTTCACGCCCATATCCCCGAAGAAGTAGGCAGTGGCAAAACCAGGACATCTACGACTAGCCAAAAACACTGAGTCCCACAATGTGATAGGTGGCAAGCCCATCGCAGACCAGGCACACATCCAATCCCGAGCAACATTTCTTTCATTAGGAAATTGGAAAAAATACATTTCCGTTTTATTGCCCGACTCGGGAATCGAACCCGGAACCTCATTAAGTCAAGTTAAATACTTGGACCGCTAGACCACAGAGGCACTACATATATAACATAGGGCTCTTTTATTTTAATGTCACAAAGGGTTCCCTCAGGAGAACTAAATTACTTTATTACCAATTCAAAACACGGATAAAAGCTAATGTAGGAATCCAGTTTAATAAAAAAATATCGAGATTACAGGGACGGTCGAACTTTTTGAAATTTTTTATCTGTTTGTCGTGGTTTATATTGTTAGAGTATTGGAAATTATTATACATTAAAATTTATTAAATCGTTGGCCGAGTGGTAAGCATACACGCCTAACTTCACTGACCTACCATAAGACTCTGGTTCGATGCACGACGCGGACAGGAGTGCCTTTTATTAAATTTGCTATTTTAAAAGTATTTCCAAGTATAAGCATCGTTGTCTAATATCGGTAATACAATTACATAATTTACTTACTTCTGGGTTTGGTCAATTTTTATACTTAATCCAAGGATTGTCATTTATTTATTTCTAGCGGCTCGCACCGGCTTTGCACGGTTATGAAATATACATATAAACATTTCTTTTCAAACACTTTATCTATTAAAAAAATAGCATCAAAATACGTTGCGTAGTTTTAATGATTTAAACATACAAAAGGACATAGGGACAGAGGAAGCTATTTTCTTTTATACTATGTACTGATAAGGACAATACCATATTTGATAAAAGATAATTTTGTTCGTATGCGATATAAATTATTTAGTCAGTAATTGCTTATTTTACCTCTATTTTTGTATTTCGAAATTGCTTTGTGGTAATATCAGTTTTTTGTGATAAGATTGTTATTATAGTAATAATGGTTTGTTGTTCAAATTGATTAATTAAAAATTGTTTAGTTATTCAACTAGTGCAATCAGTCAGACAAAATCGTAGTCTTACCATTCGTCAATGGTCGTTATTATCATGTACATAACAAGCATTATATCTCACGTCATATAATATATATATATATATATAATACGTATAAACTTCACATTTTCATCTTTGATTGTTATCATAATTAAATTCATATACTTCTTTGTCTTTACAGACATATGCTTTTACAATACTATGCCAGTTTCAGCCACGTTTTAATTAAATAAAAGAAAAGAAAAAATGTTTATTTGCGGAATATGAGTGTTACAAAGATGTTACAAAATTATTAAGCATTCCAACATATTCTACCAACTAATGGTGTGCAAATATTTTAATAGGCTTTAATAAAATTAGTAAATTTAATTATTTATTTACTATTTACCCACTGCTTTTTGTATTGATTACATGATTATTTATTGTTACACTTTATTTGTTGATTTTTAAATGTTTCGATTAACGCATATTAAATAAAAGGAAGGTAATTGTACACCAATAAGTCTATAGTAAGTACAACTTAGAGCCACAATGTGATAGGTGCTAATCGCCAAATGGGCACTTATCTAATCAATGAAAAAAAAATGTTTTTGTTAAAAAATTAGGTAAACCAACCATCGTTGTCTTAGCATAAGATTTAAACTTAATTCGTCGCGTATTAATAACATTTTTAATTATATATTTATACGGGATATTCACGGCAAATAAAATAAAAAGAGATCGTGAGTATTCCGTATAAATAATTAAAAAGCGTTGTCTTACCCTAACTATTGAATTCAATGTACATATGTAGTTAGGTTTTTCTTTTGAAATATGAAACTATGATATTAACTAATACAATAAAAAAATTTTGCAGAAACATCGGACCACTAGACTGCACAAATAAGTAATTAGCTCTGTCCTAAATTAGTTCTCATTTAAAATCCTTTCGTTTTTAAAACTTTAACATTAGATTTGGATTACGGGTGGAATAGTTATTGCGGATATCCGACAGTTTCGGTTACGGGTACGGAGTAATAACATCCTAGGTGATTATTGGGAAGCTCCAAGTTCCGGGTAAGATTTACAATATTCGGATAATAACTTTATATTAGCTTTGTAATAACAGATATTGCAATGTTTTAGTTAACTATCCCGACAGACGTTGTCCTGTCTTTACTACGAATAATATCTGCTTGTATTGTTCCACTAAACTTATTTTTTTATAAGAACCTTCTCCTTACAATTATTAACACAACAGAAAATAATTAGCAAAATTGGTCCATCCGTTCATGTGTGAGGTGATGATGAAGGGAAATTGACATTCAATTTTGTATACATACTAGCCTATTAGAAAAATTTTGCATCGCTTCACATTACATCTACTACATAATATTTAATGTTCCTATAGTAGTGCAATCTGGGGGATCCAGTGTAAAACAATCCAAAATCAACGACTACTTACAAAAAAAAAAAAACATTTTCCAATGCGATTGCGAATCTAAACCATTCTCGAATCCCCTTAAACACATAAAAATTCATCAAAATTGCTGCTGTAACTTAGAAGGAGTTTAGTGATAAACAAACTCACACAAGAAATATATATATAAAGATATAAATGTCACATTAAATTCATTACTTATGAAGCATGGAAGCAATTAAAGCAAAATTAATTGAAGTTGTTGAATTAAGACTTTATTGCTAAGTATTCTATATGATCTTTTAAGCTTTAATTACAGTAATAATAATATAAAAGTAAATAAATTAAGTCTGCAATAAAGACGGAAGTACCTGCAAAGTAATGAAATAAGGAATTATGACATCCGCATCGTAGCGTTCTCGCGTACTCGTAGCACGCCAAGACCGCTACGCCGTAGCTCCCATTAGAGTACCTTCAATGGTAAAAGTTATTTTGATAGTAGCAAATAAGATCTACTAAAATGAAAATGGCTGACGATTTAAACTACAGCTTTTGAAGTTATAATAAAAGTTTGAATATTATTTGAACTCGTTTTCTACTCGGATCAAGCCGTTTTGTGAAGTTTGTTCAGTTGGATTTGTGTGTTCTTATACATTGCTTATTGTGTTTATATTTTTTTGGTACTTTCAATACCGTATGGTATACAGCTAGAAATAAATAATATTTGTTTTGAACGAATGGCTTTTCTAAAGGCCAACAAGTAATATTCTGTGGTGATAAGAAATATGTGTCGCCTGTGGACACCAAAGTTGGGAAAGACGTTTTGTAAAATTGCGACTGGACTATTAGGCTCATGATGTATAAGGAAGCTGCAAATGACAGAAGCAATTATTGACGTTATTGTGGCAGAAATTGGAAGAACCAAGCAAAATAAAATATGGAAATGGAACTAAATTTTCTTTAAGATAGTTATTCTCCTCAGATTCTCTTACTTATAACTAATAATGAGATCTAGGAAAATCTTCTAATTATCTGAATAAAAATAAATATCTTCGAAATGTCTTATCGTAAGTAAGTTTATCAAACTTTCATCTGGTACACAAAAATATAGACACTGATATTATAGTAGTAGGAAAGAAACAAGGTATCAATTCAGATGAATTGTAGCACTGAAGGTTTGCTACAAAAGTGTTATACATAAGTAAGCATTTTTTTTAATAACATAATATTAATATTTTAGATGAACTATAGCGAAAATTAAAGTAATAATATCAAAGCACTCTAACTAATCTCGTGATCGCATCGGTAGACTTTCGAATTCGAATATCGGTATTAAGATTTCCATCGTTTCTTCTTTTTTCACTCGCTGCTGTTAAAATGTTTTATAAATAAAGTATTGTTTGTCATGACAGATTATTTTATTTTTTTTACCTTCACTTTCAGTGAAGATTTCCATAATCTCTTTTTTACCCGCAAAAAGTTGAAAATGTTTTATGTTTAGCCAAAAAGAAGAGTTTCTCAATTCGAATTTTGTTTTCTTTTTTTTTGTATGTTTTCTAAGCGATTAAAAGCCAAAGTGTATGGTTTTTTTCTAAAAACGTACCACTTGGTGAGCACGAACTAAAAATATCCATAAAAAATTCTTTCAAAAGAGTGGTAAAACCATTTCGAGTCGCGAATCGCTATGTAACAGTAGGGATGCAAATGATTCATCGATGTTTTTTTTAATATATGCATAACATTCATAAATATTGATGTTGAAACCCGAAACATAAGTGATACAAATATACATCCATATACATATGAAATAATTTTTTTTTGTTTTTGCTGAATATGTGTGTTGATAAGTTGTTATAAAGATATTTAAGCATTCTAACTTATTCTTCGACATTGTGTTGTGGAAATAATATATACTCGATTAATTTATAGAAATTAAATATTTATAAAAAGTTTAACAATTAAATCACAGCACTTATTAGTATCTTTAGTAAGCTTCATAATGTATACTATCTACGGTACATTGTGTACAGTGGTCTCAATCATAACAGAGTTAATTATTATTATATATTTTACATAAACTTAGCACTGCAACCAGCAAATGTTGCTTAAAACGTATGTAATTGTATTTTAAGCAATGTTTGTTCGTTAATATAAAACATATCAGTTTTTCTTTATTTCTCTAATAAAATATATTATTTCTCTAAAATCAAAACTGCATCATGAATACTTTCTTTAAAACTAAATTTAAAAAAAAGTTAAATTTATGGTTTTATCCCTTGGAAAAACAAGTTATTTTTATGCACTAAAAGTGTACAAATGTTTTGGCTAGTCGTGGGTGCCCTGGTTGTGCCTCTGCCTACCTCTTCTGGCGTGAAGATACCAATTTTATAAGTTTAAACGGTTTTAAAAGAAAATTCAAATTATTAGTGTATGAAAATACATAGCCGAGTCGTAAAAATGAAGACTCAAGGCAAGTAATACTTGATTTATTTAATTTTTACTAATTTATGTAAAGTCTGTCAACATCGCTCAAAGTTCGTGACTGTACACTAATGATCCCTCGTGCGATGAAAGTTTAAGTAAACTTTTTATCTGTTAATAGTTTGGGGCTGAATGTCATGTTCTTTTATTTGTTAATGTCAGGTTATATCTCTATTATTTGCAAGGCACCGCTAACTATACTATGGATAAATTATGAGGTATTATTTATTTCCCTTTTTTCACGCTATAAAACTGGAAACAAACTATCGAACGCAGCTGGTAGCCGCGCCTTACAGGTTATGTAGATAATGGAAGTATTCAGAACCGTGCAAACTATCGGATGTAAGTCGCGGACGTGACCTTGAGAGCTCGGATGTCCGAAAGTTATCTGGCGCTCTGGATGTTTATGTCAGCCATAAGTGTCCGCGGACGGCATGTGCAAACTTATCAGTCGCGGCTGTAAGGCGCGTCTACAAGCCGCTGGTTATAATATGTTTTCGATTTAAGAATCTCCATTTTATGTTTTTTTGGAATTTTGTCTATAGCGCCTCTTTTTTCTTATCGTATTAATATTTAATTTTTATTTTGGACATTTTGTTACTTTCAAAATAGTCAAAAGCGGTCATAGTATGTCATGTTAGGGTTTTAGGTAAAGCAATGAGAAAATACACTATACACTATATCTTTGTGAACAATTTACTCGTGCCATGTAGCTAAATGAAATTATACAAAATGTTACAAAAAATGATTAATGTTACCCAATTTATACACAAAATTCGGAAATTATGAAAAAACCACATCCACCTTATCTCCTGATCCCGCTAAAACACAGAATCTGCTTTAAAAGCAAGAGCGAAATAAACTTCATTCACAATGATAATGTGATACTATGTGTTTTTATTGAGATTTTTACTTTGTTTTTTTTTCAGGTGTTAAAAAGAGTCGATGCCAATACACGAAATTATTTCGAAGCAGATTTCGCCTTGTAATTGACATAGACTTAATGTTTTCCTTTTCCTTTCTAACTACAAAGCAAGATTTCAAAAGATAGCTTGTGTTGAAAATATATGAAACTAAATCAATAGGTTCGATTCAAATTGGTTCAGTTAGCAATAAAAATGTCATATGCATGTTGCATTTGAGCTACTGTGCAGAACAAGGACGCTTTTGTTCATGAAAGAACAAAGAGTATGCATTTATGCGAGCACTTATTTAGGTGGGCGCTAAATTTACGCGAATACAAACATACGTCACGGAGAATCTAAACTATTTGTTTATTTTAATTCATTTTTTATTGTGCTTTCGTATTTGTGTGCCTACAGTTACCATAACAAGATATTTTTGTTACCTATGATTTAAGCATGATTTTTCCTAGAACTGCTCTTTCTCTAGTAGCAAATAATATTAAAGCAATTATACTACTCAAATTGTAATATACCTTAAAATGTGATTAGTTTGTAATTAGCTCATATTGTAAAGAAAAATTTACTGATTTCTTTGTTTAGTGGTTTAAAAACAAACCAGCAAAGGAAAACTTAAATTAAAATGACAGTGCAACCCATAATTAATCAAAACCTAACGTAAATTTTAACATTATTGAGTGTATTTAAATTTGAGCGTTTAACATAAGAGTAATAAAACGTTAACGTTAAAGTAATCATTATCACAGGTTAACGTTTCATTTTATTAGTTCTTCATATATTTAAATAACCGATTCCAAAAAGGATGAGGATACTGTTTTTTACATGTTCATTAACAACAAATATCAACGACAATGAAAAACGAGTTCTTTTTTCGAAATATAGGCTGGGATTCAGAACTTTTTCCATTAAATTTAAATAAGCATGCGACACATTTTATGTCATACTTAATGATGCATGTGTTTTTGTTTACTTAGATAATACGATACTCTCTGCCTATCCCTTACGGGACTTGGCATGAAGATATGTATATATACGTTTGTAGATAATAGCGATATAGCGATGCGATGAAATTGAACTCGGATTTTGAAGTTTTATTGAGCTTTATTTATTTCGTCAAAGCAAAGTTAGCAAGTAGTTTGTATATTACTCTATATATATACAAAATAAACTATTTTTAGTGCTGTCAGATTAGTCTATTCACGATATTTCTCTAGACGTCGATTAAAAGCTAACATGTCTAAAATGTTGCATCTCTTTTGTTTTTGTTTTATTTGAAAAAGATAGTTTGCATCTAAAATTAATTTAGTTTGTGAACAGCAGAATCACCATAATTATCTAACTTATTAAAGTTTTTGTATCTACCATTATAGAATAAATTTATATTACCAATCAAAAATTTGTTTTAGCCTTCAAAATGCTGTTAAAATCAAAACTGGTAGAGTATTTACATATTAAAAAATATAAATGATACGCAAAACAGTACCAGTGTTTTTTCATTTAAACGTATAGACATGCTTCCGCGTATTTAAATATCCCCATGAAATAAATAATAACAGTAATAATAACTTTTTATTGTGCTTACTATTTTTGTACCTGATACACAGTAAATGGACTTACAATTACATTAATTAAGTGCGTTTGGAACATTGAAAAGAAAACCTTTACTTTCCGTACTAGTTTAGAACTGTATAACGGAAATATTTATTGCTCTCCTTCTGATTTTCTTACCTTCATAGTACTGTGACATGTATCCCATTTCAATCAAATCAGAACAATCTCAAAATCAATCAAGAAACTGGAGATTTAACCTAATCCTCAGTCCAATAAGCATGAGGGACTTTCGGGTGTTGCATAAATAGGACCAAATTGGACTGCTCCGGAATTTGCTCACACACTGACGCCGTATACGTCCTTTGGGACAGGGAGGTAGGAGACAGGGGATAAAGTTAGAAACTTCAGAGTTTGCATTGTTGGTCTCGACCACTGTGACTCCGAGCGAATTCACATTGGGATTGAATTGGACGTAATATTCCACTATCTGGGAATTAAATCGCTGGCCTTTTCCCATATGATTACTTGCACTTTGTAACTTTAACTAATATCAGAGTTTAAACTGCTTATTTGTCACTTGCTCATTTGGCAGCTGTATTACTGGATATATTAAGAAAGATTGTGGTATAATATATCGGGAAAATTAAGAATTACTTATTTTTTATTTCATTTTAAACTTAAAACATTTTTTGTTTTAGTTCTGACAAAAATTAATAAATACATACATACATACATACATTCATACATACATACATGTATACATCCTAGTACTTTTTTTTTCTAATTCCATGACATTAGTGCTTACCATTGCAGTGTTGGGGTCTCAAGTGTCGGGTAACGCACAATGTTCTGGTTGGCATGGCTTTACTGACACATTTTGTATATAAGCAACTTTGTATTTTGTTTCTAACTACAAAACTTTCTTTATATTTAATTTTTTTTATTACTTGGATGTTTTAAATACAAATTGTCAAATGTAATCAAAATACTTAGAAGTATATAAGAAAGTATCTTCACGTCCATATCCCCGAAGATGTACGCAGAGGCACAACCATGACTAACCGAAGACACTAAGTCCCACACTTATACAGTTATAATTTTCTAATTGAAAGTATACATTCTCAATTTTTTTTTGCCTATCCGTGGTTCAAACCCGGGACCTCAAGAAGTCAAGCCTGACGCCAGACCGCTAGACCACAGGCGACATAAGAAATTAATTGATATGGCATCTAGAAAAATACTTAAGAAAGCTCGAGCTAAGCAAGTTATTTCAATAAAGATGAAATAGTCGCAATAAGTAACTTTACGTGTTCTATTAGAGGAGATTTACGAAGGAAATTTATTTAACTGAACCCAAGCCGGAAGTGCTTGTGAAATTTTTAAATAAAAAGCTTTTTATTAGAGCTTCTACTATAATGGTTTTGTATTAATACGTAATTACTACAAAATGTGGCTTTTATTTTTTTGATACTCCCATAAAAACCGTTATTAAATATAAGACGGGTTGCACTCCGGGAGTACCGGCAGAAGTGAAAACTTAAATAATTGCGTTGTGCATTTTTAATATTTTGGAATGGTTAGGGAATAATTTTGCACGAATTGCTTTAATCATTATTTATGTAGTAGAATACAATATTCATTTATTGCCTTATCGTACACAAACATGACAACACGAACATTCGCCCAAGCGCCCTGCGCCGTCTCACGAATTTTAGATGTGACGATCTGACGCGAATTTAGAAGTTTTTACCCATTCCAAAAAAAGAGCGCAACGCCGTCAAAAAAGTTTTTCATTTCAATAATTAACACTTCGTCATCAAATACCTCATCATTTAATTTTATTTCGTCTTACGAAATTGCTGGTCGCGTGTCCTGACGCGAGTGAAGTTTTTACCCATTCCAAAAAAGTGCACAACGCCGCTAAAGAAGTTTTCACTTCAAAAAATGTTACTTTTTACATCCAACAAAATTTTCATTCATTCCAATTCCGACATTTTTGTGTTTTTCTTTTGTAAGTTTAAACCCGTTTTAAAGTTTAGTAATGGCGTAAGTCTTAAAGTGGCGTTCTTGTCGTAAGAAAGAGTTAACTTAAGCCAAAACACAACTTAACATTTGATACTAAAATACAAAGCAGAAATTCATTTCAGAGTAATCCTTATATTTATATGCCCTGCTCTAGAACACGGTCTTAGCAAGCTTAAATCTTCAGCGTTAGGTTTTGTTGGAATTTGCGCAGGGTAAAAAGATTTATGCTTATTGTTCATTAGCTTATTTAATTCCACATTAGCTGCTATATATGAAAGTAATTATTTGTTGATTGCATTCCAACTTCTGTTGTTTCGTTACAAAATGGAGTCGTTAGGCGGAATGTTTGTGGAAATGTTTGTATTTTATATGTAAATTAATATTTGGATGGCTTTTGCTTTTTACAGTGTATGAGGAAAAAATGGTTTTTATTACTGATAGCTTCGTGTTTACGGCCTTTTAATAATTTAATGGCAAGAGAAGAAGATAGATCGATAATATTGAAATTTAAATGTTTAGTAATCCTAGAAAAAACCTGTATGTTTAGCGTACACGCCTCACTATACCGATCTACTGCGAGGCTCGTATTCGATTCATGACGGGGGCAAAGATTTGTCTGAAGAAATGGTCTAGGACCCGGACATGCAGACATCTAAATGTTCATTTATGTACATACCGGGTCTGGGTGTTTATTGAATCTATTCTGGAATCTATTTAAGTATTTCTGTGTATCGTTGACTAACACCCAAAACATAGGCATATAATTTGCTTACTTTAGAATTCTTAATACTGTGCTTTGGGGTTAGATTCAATTTGTGTGACTTGTCTAGGGATATTAATTTGACCTTTAACTCATTTAAAGAAAAGAAGATAGATCGATACTACTGAAATTAAAAAATGTTTGATAACCCTCGTCAAAACCTATAGTGGTAAACTGAATGTTAATTGTCGTTTCTGAGTACAGCCGTTAGAAACACAGATCTTAAGTTCATAATGCAAATGCCTTCCTCTATTGGAGATGGAATCTGAGCGAATCGGGTGGTTGATGGTTAGGCGTGTTTTTTTTTATGGTATGGAATGGTAGACATTGGTAATTTACATATTTCTCCCTAATTTTTGGGGAAACAAAATGTTTATATATGTTACTTTATGGATTGGGTACATAAACATAAAGTCGGTAGCTTTATTTTATGTACTCACTGTATGGTTATAATTTTATTATACGTAGTCTAGGTTACTATGAGTAGTCAATATGTCAATAATAATTGTCTGTTTAAATTATAAATATTGTTAAGTTTATTTTGTGATGTAGGTAATTATTTGTATATGGATAACTTTATTTAGATTAGTAACATTGACGTGTTTTAAGAGTAAGATGCCTTACCTACAAAATAAAAATAATTTGAATTTATGACATTGAAAGGCAAACAAGCCGACCGATTTCCTGATGGTAAAAATTTTACACTGCCTAGAGACAAAAAAGGTGTTAATAGTCCGTTGCCAACCTGAGTCGGGATGTTAGTAGAGTAGGTATACTGGCTACCTTGTCCCCCGAAAACACGTCAACGGCAAGCACTGATGTTATGGCGGCAGGAATAGATGTGGTTTCAATCTGGGCGAGTTGCTAAAACCCCTGCCACCTAAGCAGATGTCACATTGTTAGTGACGGTAAGTCTATATTTGCCTTTTACGAGCTGCCTGGCAGGAAGGCAGATGTTCTATTCTGCTAAGAAACTCAGACCTGTATGGCGAAAATGTAGGTTGAATTCATCAACAAGGTGGTCACATGTATGCAGAAGTAGTTCAAAGTATGATGAAGAGGTAATGAAAATCTCTACCTTCATTTTGATTAACGAAAACCTTAGCACGCACGTCAAGTGGCATATGCAATCGCACAATGTTGGCAATAGGCGCTGGCACATTGTTGGCACAGCGCATTGTTCCCTGTGCACCTGCGACAAGCTCATTCTGTTCAAAAGTGGAACACATGGACCGCATCTTTTCATAGCAATTGTGCTGCTTCGTATTGTCTCGTTTCATTTATTCCACCCTTTAGTTTGGTGAGGACAGTTTAGTTTTATGAATCAAGTGTCTTTTACTTAAAAATCCTTTCTGTACTTTAATCATTATTTCGGTTTATAGTTTTGAAACCACTGATTTTATAGTTTAATGATAAGAATAACACGTGGTTTCGCCGAGCGATACAAATCATTTAGAGCTACTTTAAACTCCTTCACATATTATAAATTTTTAGAATTACTGAGGCTTGCATAATTTAAAATCTTACTTAATAATTTAATTCTAAAAATGACATGCGGCAGTCTATTAAGCCAAATTCAAAGAAAAGAGCTGATCACTCCGGGAGATATGTAATGTGGTACAAATCATTTCGTGCTACTTTTAAGTTCTTCACAAATAAAACATTTAGTACATTTATTATAAACTATTTAGTTTATAAAAAATATTAATATAAATGAAACAATTGGTGACAACACACTTCAATTTTTACCAGTTAAGCAGAAGTAGTCCAGTTTCGATAACACTTTTTCTATTTGAGTTTATTTTATACTTCTAAAATGGCCGTAAACATGTTAAATAAACTCTAAAACAATCCTGACATGTAAGAAAAAATTCTCCAAAAATAGTAATATCGTGATGAAACTGCCGCGCGTCAAGCTTCGAATTATTTTTTGCTCGGTGCCGATCCAGAATTACTGAGCTTTGCATAATTTAAAATCTTAATTATTACAAGTAATAAAAGAGCTTTACTTTTTGCCATTAAATGTTTTACTTCGATAGAATTTTGAAAAATACCTCGTTTTGGTACATGTAAAGCTGCACAACTGAGTGAAGTTAATAATACTAAACATCTTGAAATATATTAATAATAATAGTATCTTCATTGTACCCAAAAAGTTGTCACTAAACATAAACATTAAGATAATACAGTACAATGGGCGAAAATATAAATGTTGCAAGAGTCTCAAGTATCTCATATCATATTATATATATTGGTGACGCAAACGCTGAAATTTTACTCTCACCAAGAGTCAAAAATAACTATGGGACTATTAAAAGCTTCTATTTTTCCCGATTTTGCGGCATTTACTTCGAGTGGCGTTTTGCATATAAGCAATGGATAGTAGGTACACTGTTGTACCCAGTCCATTGTTTTGTGCACTTCTGTTCAAAACCGGAACACATGGATGCTCAGTCCACCTCTATTGTATCATTTCAGTGCACTGTTGCTGCTTTACATTTTTATCTTCTTTAGTGACGGTTTGTTTAATCTCAGGTACGATTACTTTTCTCTCTTTTCTCATTTCTTCTTTGTTTTTTTACTGCCATTGTCACTTTCAGTGCCCATTTACGTAATTTATATTAGAAATGAAGTAATGCTTTGATATTTATTATGTTTTGATATTCTTATGTGATCCGCGGGCAGGGCACTGGCGACCTGTAATTCAGGGTTATCACCTATAACATACATCATAAACTCACTAAAGGGTTTTCTACTCATTGTTATTACCTACTTCAATTAGTCTGGAAGTAAATAACAAAAATACAATTTATGACCGCCATTGTTGATGAAGTAGATATCACAATAGGGGATTTGACTGATGTGACCTGATAATTATTAACACAGTAAATAAACGACTAGCAATTGGCAAACAACAATAATCGCAAATCAAAAAAATAATAAACAAAATAATAAAATAAATGCTCTTCCTTTGAGTTTATTTGCATAAACTCAACTTTACGATTTATTAATTCGGTAGATATAGATATCTTTTCTTTAAAGAGCTCAGACCAACTCGGCATAAATATGAATGTGATCATTTTATGTCTTTAGTTAGCAGAAAATACATAAATGACGAAAGCAATAGTGTGCAGTTCACTGACTAAACAAGCAAAAAAATACCTGTATAAGAAAAATAAACGATATTTTTTCACTTCTATTTGCTTGCATATAGATAACTGTTTCTTGTTTATATGGCCCAGACCAACTCGGTATAAATATGATTGTAATAATTTTGTGTTCTTAATTATCAGGAAATCCACAAATGACGAAAGCATTACTTTGCTATTCTGTAATATAATAATCAAAAATAACAATAATAAAGGCTCTTCTTTTATTTCTAATTACTTATACCCGGCTTTACGATTTGTTTGCCTGATAGATAACTGTGTCTTGTTTATAGGACTCAGATCAACTCGGTATAAATATGATTGTAATTATTTTGTGTCCTTAGTTATCAGAGATAGCATAAATGACGAAAGCAATAATTGGCTATTCCGTAACTAAATGAACAAAAATTAAAAAAAAAAGTTTTTTTATTTCTTTTTACTTGTACGCGACTATACCATTTGTCTGCCTGATAGATAACTGTGTCTTGTTTATACGGCCCAGATAAACTCGGTATATGATTGTAATTATTTTGTGTCCTTAGTTATCGGGAAAAGCATAAATGACGAAATACTTTCGATACTTTGAAATGAAAGTTCTATAGGAGCATATGACAGTTTTTAAGCCATCTATCATCCAGATACTGCGTAACATACTGAGCTATATGTGTTTTTGGAGCCCACACATCAACCACCATTTTATTTATAGACTGTGATTGTGAGCAGTGTTTGCTCCGAATGATAAATAATATATTTTTGTGGTTTTTTTGTATGCATATAGTTATTGGCAAATATGCAGACGGATTTTTTTATGACATTGGAAGGCAAACAAGCAGACAGATTTCCTGATGGTAAGAAATTCACGCCGCCTAGAGACACCAAAGGTGCGTTGCCTACCTGAGGCCGATATGTAAGACCTCGAGCAAAAGTAAGTTTATCTGCTACCTTACCCTCCGAACCGGAACACGTCAACGGCTGGCACTGACGTTATAGCGGCAGGAATAGGTAAAAACATAAAAGATGAATTATTAAGTGAAATTAGAGAGGATATTCTCTGGCATACCTACAGTAATAAGAGACTGTGGCAGTAACGTTTCAGATCTCTATTTTGTATATATTCGGTGAAAATAAATCTTTAGCTGCCGTATGTGCTATAGGTACTTATTATTATAGAGTGCTTGTCTCCCCTTCTCGTCTATTAGCAACAAGGGTTTGTTAAAATCACTAATGTGTGACTAACCGATACTTTTTAATGCTATTGTTACTTCAAGAAAGGTTTCAGGGGGCCAGTAAACGTAGCTTTCCTAAATAAGGTTTTTAACATTCGTATATGAATCAAGACGATTGTGAATAATGGTTTTAAACACTGGTTTGCCGAAGCTATGCATTTTGAAGCCTGGATCTTAAATTTAATCCAAATTTAAAAATAGCCAGAAGATAAAAACATAGACTCCTCCAATGAGATCATAGTTAGAAAGCGTGTTCCCAGTCGCCTAAAACGTTTTTAAGTACGAGTAAATTATGTAAGAAGTATTCTCGAATATAGAAGCCAAGTTTGAAAGGACAATGGCAGATCTCCATAGTGACAATTGTCTGGATTCAAATTGAAGCGTCCCGTGTAAGAAAAATGTGTCTAAGTTTCAGTAATAGCACCTGAGTCTAAAAGCTAGTTTATTTTAATTCGAGAAAGCCGAAAAAAAAGGTATCGGAGTTTGAAATGTTTTGATTTTTAGGCTATGAATAAACAAAGTCATGTTCTATGTCATTATCACCTGACTTATTAATACGGTAGGTTAACATTAAACCAAACATATCATGAATAAATAACAAATACAATGAAGTAAACACAATTTTACTCTTTTTTTAGTATTACGAAGTTTGATTTCAAATCTGGTTCGCATGTTAATTTCCATATTTATTTTATTATAGGCTGTATATAATATTACGCTTTATTACTTGGCGGCATGAATTATATGACGTGGTGAAGAGTTTTTCAGTAATTTTAATCTAAAGTTCAGAATCATCACAATATCACGCAAAAGTATTCTTTAGCACAGATTAATGTAAATGTGTTCTGTAGCATTTAACCACAGAACAACATCTAACTGTCAAACTGTCACTGTCCAAAACGATTGTAGCGCTATGACATTAGACTCGATTAAAAGTAAAATCGATTTAACATTAAACTGATTTGATGATCCGATATACCATATTTATTGGATTTTAATGTTGTAATACTTCAATTAGCTTATTGATATCGATGCTAAACATGAAATAATTGAGTTCAATTAAGCGTATTTTAAAACCACAACCACCACTAGATCTTAAATTGTATCGATTATTTATTTCATAATCGATATAATCAGTGCATACTATTAGTATTTTTAAGTGTCACACCACTATTGACAATTGAAGTTTAATGTACCTACTTCGTAATCAGTTGATATGCTTTTTATATCATAAATAAACTCCGGCTTTTAAGAAAAAAGTTGAAAACATGAAAATTCGTTAAAAAGTAATTCGACTTGATTTGTTTTAGTGAAATCTATGGACGCTACGCCATTATCCTTTTAGTAACAAAACATACTAATAATTGAGAAATTAAGGCTACTTATCTGTTACGCTTTCATAACTAAACTGCTAGATTGATTTTAATAAAATTTTGTAAGCATAATATAGTTAAAGATTACAACTTTTTAAATTCAACGCTTCATGGACTGTAAACTTGGTTGGTTTTTGTTCTATATGAAAGTGGTACTACAAAAGGAAATAAGGTAAAACAAAGAAGGAGAAATCGGTTCTGATCGGTTGTTCAATCACGGTAGACGATGCGGTAGAAGTATAAGAGTGCAAACAGGTCTGAGCTACCAAAGAAACTAAAAGTTTCCTTTCTTCGTAAATGTAGTCTTTGTTTAAGTTCATGTCAGATCTTGAAGAGATGCGGTTAGATTGAAATTTGACCTGAGCATTTTAAGTCTGTCGTTGGAAGTACGCATGAAAGTCCTATCAGTATATATCTCCGACATCAGTTGCGTTTGTTGGACGCCAGGCTGACGGGAAAATGGCGAACGCGTTCCCGCTTCCGCCTCCATGAGAATCCCGACTTTGATCGCGACTGAATAAAATTGAAACATATTATCGCTTCTAGTTATTCCGATTCATACATTCATTCAATGATTGATTCATTCATTCATTAGTTCGTTTATTCATTCATTAATTCTACTTACACACTCAGCAATGTTACCTCTAGAATCTTTGTAGCTCATTGCAGACATTAAATTTCTAATTGATATTACAAACAGTAAAATAAATATGCCCCATCGTAGTAATGAATATAGGTCTGCTTTTATAAAGGTCTCTAAAGAACTATTAATCTATTTTACTCTCTTTCTACTCACAAAAAATATGGTAATAATTCTGCAACTAGACAAGTTTTCGATATCCTCTTTCAAGCAATAAAAATAGACAAAACACGTATAGTGCTGTCTGATTAGTTTGTACGCGCCACTTGTACAGACATTTTAGTCATAACATCGTAACACGCTGATTAACAACATCACAAGTTATTACATCCAAGTCCAAAACGTGCTGTCTCTTTTGTTTTCTTTTCATTTGAAAAAGACAGTATGTACTTAAAAATTCAAGTTAATCCGTAGCAGAACTAACTCCAAAACAAATTTAGACAGAGCGGGCGAAGAATACGACAAAGAGCTAAAAGTGGACATGTTTTTGCCACTACTAGTGAAGTCCGTTGAAGCGTGTCGAAAAATTCATTCATGCGTAGTACAGCATTGTATCAATTTAAAGCGAAATTTTGTATTTGATGTACATTTTGTAAAATACAAGGTTTAACATAAACTAAGGCTTATGCTTTTTAAATAAATACATTTACACATATCTTCACGCCAAGTCCCTTACGAGGTAGGCAGAGAGTATCGAGTGTCAGACAATAAATAAATAAATAAAAAAGAGCGTATTACTCAATAACAAACATACATAAGAATACTAGCCATATATTAGGTATTTTATATATTTCATGATAATGATCAAAATAAAAAGAAGGATATATTATTTTAAACTTAGGTCTTCAAAAATCTTACCTCAGATTATCGCACCTATACCGTCATTTTATCCCGTATCACAAAAGCTCCAGTTGCTATCAAAGACATTGCTATACAGTAAGGACATCGTAAGGTGATAAATATTTTTCAATGATAAATTTTATCAAATTCGATTCAGTGGCTTAGCCATTTTGCTATATATATACTATTATTGCAGTTTTACTCAATTATTTATAAAGGTTACCTTTGGTAGGGTTATAATATAATGGATTAAAATTTTGTTGGATTCGATCATAGCATGCGTGACAGGGGGTTGTTATATCGGCCTTTAAGAAATTAATATAAAAATTCATAAAGGGTCATACAAATTTATTTGTAATAAGTCTTTCAATTTAAATATTTTTGGATAAAAATTTAACACACTATTTTTTTTAATTCAGCGACAAGTTCTCCTGGTGGCAAGAGACAATCATATTCTATAAGCAATAGGAGTGATGTAAGAATAGGTGCGACGCTGTCCTGTGGCCTGGGTTTTAGTCCTATTGTTATGGTCTTTTGGCTGCCCTTCACTTTGGTCCAGAACAAGATACTATTATTACAGCTGCAGGGATAGGTGATGTGGTGGATTCGTAACTCCTGATGGCAAAAGGCAACATTATTCTAAATGATATAGAAGTGATAGATGCAACGCTGTCCTGCGGCAGGGGCTTTACCTTATTTTTCTGGTCTCCTGGCTGCCATATACTCTGGACCGGAATATGATACTATTATAACAGCTGCAAATCCTTGCAGGTAAAGTAAACCTATCCAGGTAAAGTGGTAGATCCGGATGAGTTAAAACGTGGTTGCCTACTACCAATGGTCTTATCGGTAATGACATTTAATCTATCTTCTCTTATGAGCTGCCAGACAGAGAGGTCTTCTAGGACCTAGACCAACACGAAGGAGACCAAGTGTATCTGAGGAGGAACGTATATGTGCGGTTATATTCATTACAACAAAATAATCGAATTAACGACTATAAACAGTACTTATTTTATATTTATACGTAATATATTTATCTTTACAAATATATTTCTTTTTTGCGTGTGTATGTCACTGATTTCCTCCTTCTCCCTCATTTCTTGAGCGACATTGATGAATTTTTTTGGTGTATGTTCAAGGGAATTCGAGAATAGTATTCATAATTTGGTCAATTGGAAAATGTGTTTTTTTAGTTGTAAGTAGTTATTGATTTTCGGATGTTTGACATTGGATCCGGCAGACTGCGCTTCTATCGGATCAAATATTATGAAATAGCTCTTAATGTCAAGCGATACGGAATTTGCACTTTGCAGGGGTCGTCTAGTATTTTAATAAAAATAACGTGGTCCTGCATTCGATGTGTGTTTGGTTGTCGACAGGCTTGCCGACTTTTCGGTTAGTCGTGCGTTCCCAGTCTTCGTGTGAATGAATCCCTATTTTCTTTGGTCATCGCAACACGCGTGAATACAGCAAGATTTTTTTATCACCATTCAAATTTTTTCTGGGCATAAAGTATCTATAAATAAGTCCATTTATGAAAAAAACATAGGTATCTAGCATGTCAGAGCACTCAGCGCGTAGGTATGGAGCGCGCGCTGCCCATGAACATCAATATTTTTGACTTTGCGATGTCATATCTTAATATTTTAGTATTGAGGGATACTAAAAGAAAAAATACGTATTTATCTATTTTTACTTAAGATCAACATATTAAAATTTGGATGGTGATTAAAAAGTCAGTGTGTATGGATCAAATATGCTAACTAATTTTGGGTCCGTCATTTATCATTTAGAGAAGTTTGGTATTAAAAGAAAAAAAGTATCGTCACACCCATATCCCCGAAGAGGAAGGCAGAGGCACAACCATGGCAGTAGCACCCACGACTAGCCGAAGACACTAAGTGCCACAATGTGATAGGTGGCAAGCCTATCGCCAAGCGGGCAATAATCCAATCCCGAGTAACATTTTTTAGAACATTGGAAAATCTAGGAAATTACAGGGAAAACAAGAAAAACATCTTTTATATTTTTCCCATACCGACTGTCGGTAGCTGTTGGTATCAAGCGGTACAAAATTCTTCAGTTTGGCTAGTGTACAGTGAAAATCGAATTCGAGAATCCATGTCGAGGTTACATTGTACGTTACAAGGAAACAAAGCTGGTCCCTAGAGAGCTTCCTTTCAGTCAACTGTTCCCCCGTCAATCATCTGACACTACGTGACCCATTTGCTTCAGGTCTACCTGACAGTTCATACTTTAGGTTTAATGATACCAGAAACGTTACATGTTGTAATTCTGAATGAGTTACTACTTACTTAGTAAAAACTCAAACCAATGAATTAAATGAAATATATTTTACTGAATCAGGCGTTACTTGACGGAAATTCATGTATAACAGATATAGAATATGGATTTATTTTGCTGAGTTTGTTTCATTTTTAGTAAAATTAAAGCAATATAGGCTTATTTTACGTCTATTGAATCAAATGTTTCTTTAAAATTTTCATTAAAATAGCGAAGGTTACTATTGAGTTCATACTGGAAAACTACTATCATTAAATTAATTTTTTTTAATGAGCCCTATATATTCTGTAAGCATCTCAATCAAATTAGTTTTAAGTACAAATATCTGTGGTGCAATCCGTTCATTCGTTTAAGAGCTCTGGTTCCACAGATAGACACATTCATAGATACATCGACGTGTAACAAACGTCTTTTTCCGTCTCAGCTTAAAAACTGAAAGGCACATCCAGCCTAACTCAACATAGTAATAAACCAATTGCCAGGGTATTTTTTAACAAGTCCTTTTTCCCATACATACTATTTAATCAACTCTGTGGTCTAGCCACCCAGCGTTGGACTTGACTTCTTGTTTCGATCCCGGGTTGGGCTACTAAAAAAATTTTTTATTTTTTTTTTTAATTTTCTTATATAGATAGCGTTGCCGGAATTTGATATGTGCCCTATTAGCGATAGGTCTGTCACTTATAACATTGCGAGACTTAGTGACTTCGGCTAGTCGTGGGTGCATTGGTAGTGCCTACTTCTTCGGGGATATGGGCGTCAAGATACTTAATATATGTATGTCGATTAAAAACACTATACCCAAGGTAAACTGATGTTGGAGTGACAAGGACAAAGCTGGTCAACCGGGACCCGGCCTCGCTCGACTGCGTTCCCATCAATCATCTGATACTGCGAGACGCATTCACTTGCCATCTAACAGACCATTAGCTTTCCGTTAAAAACCTTATCTGTTTTACTAGAGACAATATTTAATTTTTCAAAAAATTTACCTTTGAAAAACATAAATATTTGACTTTTTTAAGTAAATATCTTCACGCACATATCCCTGAATGTGATAGGCAGAGGCACAATTATGGCACCCAGTACTGCCAGAAGACAGTCCCAAAATGTGATAGGTGGTAAGCATATTGCCAACCGGGCACATATCCAATCCCGGGCATTTTTTTTAAGCCGGAGGTAAGGTAGCCGGTAAACTTACATTTGCTCGAGGCCTAACATCTTGGCCTCAGGTTGGCAACGCACCATTACCACTTTAGGTGTCTCTAGGCGGCGTGAATTTCTTACCATCAGGAAATTCGTCTGCTTGTTTGCCTTCCAATATCATAAACAAAAAAAGCTATGTAAAGGTTTTAAATTCCCGCTTTTAAGTATTTTAAGGATAAAAAACAGCCTTTGTCGCCAGTAGATGTCCTATCTCTAAATACAAAAAAAAAACATTACAAGACATCGATATGTTGCACACGAAAAGACACACAAACTAATAAACACATCGCATTTACAATTTTAGTAGTATTAGTATACCTACTTTCTTTCTTATATTGCTAGATAATTTCATAGTCATGCTTAGTTTAATTTTATCAGTAGATCATCCATCCTTATTCTATATCTAGAAAAAAAAACGAATAAATAAAACACTAAAATTAATTAAGTCTAAAAAATGTGGGCCAACAAAATAAATGCGTAAAAATAATGATCACTTCAGACGGTGGCATACATTATTTGTTTTTTGTCAGACAATTCACTAACTAGTCACAGAAATTTTTAACTAGTGTAAGCCTTCAACTTTGAATTTTAAAGCATTATTTATAAAGGCTTCTTTGAATTTTAAGTATTTTTCAGTATTTATCTGCCTGGATGTTTATCAAATTTGTACTTGTACGGTTTTTATAATATGAATTTTAACTTGTGTTAATAAAAAAGTCGCAAACTTTTGGGTAAATGTAAACGAATAACTTATTGATAACATATTTTTGAATTTATACTTCTTTAGGCGCGTTAGGAAAAAAATGATGAGGGTAAATTTTCACGTTGCGCGCGTACACCGTCACGAAAAACCGACATGATGAAGTAGCTATAGATAACATTTTAGTTTTTTGTGATATTTTTATTAAATATTAAATAAACTTTATTTAACTAAATAATGCATTATAATAAAACTTTTAATGTATTAAATACCTTTTTTCTATGGTTAGTGTCAATTTGTCTACAAATGTAGAATAAGGCAAAAGATAAAATTTTTAAAAAGATTTTTATCTTATTACGCCGAAGAAGTATAACTTCTAACGCGTGTACATAAGTAAACACACAATTTTTTTCAATGTATTTGAGTGTTGTCTCGTATTCCGAAAGATGTCCATAAAATAATTTAGTCCTAAGTCCGTTTCTTGTCTCTGTTATTCGTATTCCTGTCACTAATAAAAAGGCCCATGTACCTAATGTTTTTGCTAGTGTTGGACCGTCACTAGCAGTCCGGAGTAGCAAGATTCGACGGACAAGTCTGCAGACATCCCGCGGGCTGGTCCGAATTTACGGCTACTCTACAGATTTTTATATAATACAGCAAATTTTTTTTAATATAGTAGGTATGTATCCTTCAAAATAATCTATACCTGTTCATAAGTCGCGGCTGAACCGATTTGGCTAATTTTGATTTTGAATTATTTGTTCAAGTCTAGATTTTTTAAACTATTTAAAAGGTTAGAAAAAAGGAAATTAGGAAAAACAACATTTTAACTGTATGTTTACAGTTTAGCTAAGTAAAAATACAAACGAATTGGTTTGCCACTTTTTCCTTGATACTCGAATAGCCTAACCTAAACAAGAAATTAAGTCACTTATGCCAATCCCAGAAACATCTTAGTTACTTATCCCAATATTTTCCCTGAAATCCCTTTAATGTACAGACGCAACTCTTTAAGAAATTTGTAATACGTACAAGTACTACAAATATAGAAATACTTCAGTGCCAGGAACAAATGTGTAAAAATAATGATCACTTATGCCGTGGTGAAATAGATTGTTTGTTTCTCGTCAGACAAAATTATGTTTGAACAGCCAACGTGACTTCTATACACAAACATTTTGTTGATCGCATATTCCGAAGTCGTAGACGAAAATGTTTTTCAACAATAAATAAAGCTCTATACATAAATTTAGGATAAGGAAGCGATATTTTTTATATAGTACTAGCGCCCGCCCCTGCTTCGTACGGGTGTAATCACTTTATTCACTTTATGTATTTAAAAAAACAGCGCCAAAATCCGTTGTGTAGTTTTAAATATTTAAGCATACAAAGGGACAAAGGGACAGAGGAAGCGACTTTGTTTTGTACTATGTAGTGGTAATAGAAAATGCGAATTTTCTATTTTCTATTTAAAACAGCGTTGCCCGAGATTGGATATGTGCTCGGTGTGTGATAGGCTTGCCACCTATCACATTGTGGGACTTAATGTCTTCAGCTAGTCGTGGGTGTCTTGATTACGCCTCTGCCTACAAGTTCGGGGATATAGGCGCGAAGATCCTTTTTTCTTTTTTTAGAAATCTTTATTTTTTTTTCCTTTTTTTATACATTGCTGTGTATCTGTTGGATAAGAGTACTTTGGATTAATTGCTCATCATACCAATGTCTTACTAGTAATAATGTGCGATGTCCAAAATCGGGTTTCAATTATTCACAATTAGTCACAAGTCGTCAATAAAGTCATGTCAGGGTCTTGAGTAAAGCGGTAGCCTCATTACTTAAGCTCATATAGTGCGAATTGGCGGCAACGAGGAAATACACGATGCGCTAATTTCTTTATGAATATTTCATTTGCGCACTTTCACTGAACAAAATTTTACAAAATGGCACCAAAGTTGCCTAATTTCACTCAATATTAACACGAAATTCAATAATTATGAAAAAACTGCGGCCATCTTTTCTCACGTTGGCGCCAAAACTCCGTTATTCTATCTTATTCATATGATTCATTTTAGTCTGTGAGTTCAGAGAATTTGTCATGTAAAGTGATACGAGAATACGAGACGGGGCACCAAATCCGTTACAATCTCAAATAGAAAACGCGATAAAATTTAAATAAATGCCAACAAGGATGGAATGAAAAGAAACAGATTTGTACAGTGAATGGAAAGACTGGTTTGAAATGTAATAGAAGTTTTTGCAGGAAATTTTTTGAACAGAGTTTACGAAATGCCTGTTTTTTTATGATATTGGAAGGCAAACAAGCAGACGGATTTCCTAGTGGTAAGTAATTCACGCCGCCTAGGGACACCATAGGTGGTAATGGTTGGTTGTCAACCTGAGGTCGACCTGTTAGGCACCGAGCAAAAGTAAGTTTACCGGCTACCTAACCCTCCGAATCGGAACACGTCATGACGTTATGGCGGCAGGAATAAGTAAGGCGGTGGTACAAATTCGGGCGAGTCGTTGCGAAATTCTACCACCTAGTCAGATGTCACGGTGTTAGTGACGGTAAGCCTATGCTCGCCTTTTACGAGCTGCCTGGCAGGAAGGCAGATGGTCTATTCTGCAAAGGTGCCCGGACCAACACGGGTGTTGTTTTAATAATTGTATTTATTTTAAAAATTGCATTTTACTTGAATTATCACCTCAGTGGTCTAGCGGTCTAGGTCTTGAACTAAACTGCATGTGGTCCCGGGTGCGATTCCTGGGTCGGGCAATAAAAAAAATTTGGTTTTTCCAATTTTCTAATAAAAATATGATGGTCAGGATTGAAAATGTTCCCGCTTGGCGAAAGGCTTGCTACATCGCTATTGCATCGTGGGACTTGTTTGTCGTCGGCTAGTTGTGCCTGGTTGTGCCTCTGCCTAAATCTTCGGATGTATAGGTGAGAGGATACTTACTTATTTTAATTAATTAATTTCGTGTTCTGGATCGGACGATATGATAGACGGTAATTTACTTTTGCTCGAGGTCTAACATTTCGGCCTCAGGTTGGCAACAGACCATCACCACCTTTGGTGTCTCGAGGCGGCGTGAATTTTTTTTATCAGGAAATCCGTCTGCGTGTTTGCCTTCCAATATCATAAAAATAAATTAAAATATAATGTTTTCAAAAGATTATTTTTTATTTAAGTTTAAGTTTAAATTTTATTGAAATAAGTTTTAAAGTTTTTACACATTTGTTTTAATTCAATAGGAAATTGAGAAGCTTTGGATGGATTTGTTACTTAAAATGAAAATAGAACAAAAGTAATTTTGCAAAATTGAAGCAATATTGAATTCGAGCAATTTGAAATTTTATAGAAGTTTTTGCAGGAAACTTGTATATAGTTTACGAAATGCCTTTTTTAAAATATTTTTTCATTTTTTGATAAATTGCATTTCACTAGATTTTAAAAATAGAAAAACACATTTGTTTCGGTTTTAAAGTATTGAAAATTTTATTGCAAGAAATTTTCGATGGAATTATTGTACGTAAAGATAGAATAAAAAGAAGCACTTTCACAGAGTGAATCGATAAAGCGAATAAAAGTTTTTACCTAAAAGTTTATGTACAGAATATACCAGGATAACGTTTTTTATTAATAAAAAATCTAGTTGTTACTTTATGGCTTTGTTCGTGATAAACTGAAATCTTAGCTGTCCTATCTTTTAAGTTCAAACAAATTGCACACGGCTTGAAAATTTTATTTAAATTAGTTAAATAGTTCAAGAGTCAACTAAATCTGAAATTAAAAGACATATGTTCTAAAAGCTTAAAGCTTCATAATATAAATGTTAGGTAAGCTATGTGTTCCAACAAAAACTACGTCTTTATAATACACAAAGTTAAAATATTGAATTGTTTGTTTTTTATCACAATTAGGGCCACTGGCACGTTCCTGGGTTAAGTGTTTAATTCTGAGTTAGCTACTAACTCGGTTAAATCACTTTGTAATTGACAGTTTGACTCTTTATTTAAATTTAAACCAAGAAAGTACAAAGGCCCTTAGAAGTACTAATCACGATTTAATCCAGGGTTTTAACTTCAAAGACTATTTAAATACAAACACCTATATTAGAACGGGTCTCTTTTTGTTACTTTTATGCAAGAAAAAACCTTTTCCTCAAATTTTCCGTCAAAAATATCTAAAACCGGAGATATCGACTTAAGAGACAAAAAATAATACATTACTTTTCCACGAGAAAAGGTGCAAGCTACAACTAGTTATATATTTGTAACTAAGTCACAGAAAACATTTATTAAAACAGACTAAGCCAACTTTTTAAACTTTGTTAAAAGGATTCTCTGAAATTATCATATTTTAAGACCGTGACCTAATTCGGAGGTAGATTCCATTACGTAGTTTACTGTCTCTGATATACATTTGCCCTTAAATTAAGGGTCTCAGAGTAACTACCAGTGAGAATATACCTAAGTTATGATGATCAAACTTGATATATTGTTCCTTTTTGTTCCATTAGGTATAATTCAAAGGTTAACGGCATCATGTAGTTTAGTGTTGTATTACTTCTTGCGGAAATAAATTTGGTAAGACTTTCCTTTTTGTAATCTATATATATAATGATAACCATCACTTTTTATTTTGTATTGTTTTTTCTCTATCTTATGTTAGCTGTAAGATATCTCTTGTTAGTGATAAGCTCGCTTTTAGTACAGTATTTATATTTGTATTTTCTTGTAGGCGATTCTCTGTCACGTGTACAATAAAGTATATAATAAATAAGTATAAAAATTATTTCTATTCGTTTGAAAAACAAAGACTCAGTTGCGTTGTTTTAGGTGAAAGATTTGTTTATTAAAGGTACCTCCTTACAAAAGTTTCCTATTAACAATCCTATCAATATTATAAATGCGAAAGTTTGTATGTTTGTTTGTTACTCTTCACGCAAAAACTGCTGAACCGAATTACATGAAATTTGGCATAAGCATAGAGGGTAACTTCAAAAATAATTTTTAGTTGTAGGATAGTTTTTATCCCTAAAAAATGATCCTGTGGGACCATTGACAACGCGGGCAATGCCGCAATAAAATAAAAATGTGATTACCTGAAAGTAAAAGAAACAACATTTACAGCCCTTAATTTCGGGTTTATCTTTTTACTAATTGACAGTAAACTCAACTTTTTAAATTAACATTAATTTTTATATCTCAACTCAAAGTATCCTTCACAAATCTGCTATCAAAAGCTATCACCACAGTTATCACTGTTCCCTTTAGAACTAACCATAGCGCGGCAATATTAAAAAACATAAGAATTTGGGCGCCATCGTGAAAGAAGATGGTCGTAGTTTTGTCGTAATTATTGATCTTCGTGTAAATTATGAGTAAAACTAGTTAATTTAGGTGGCAGTTACTTCAGTTTTATTCAGATAAAGTGCACAAGTGAAATATTTATGAAGAAATTAGTGTATCGTGTATTTCTTCATTGCCGCCAAATCTCACTAAATGGGCTTGAGTAAGGAGGTCAGCGCGTTACTTAAGACCCTGACATGTCTGTGACTAACCTGAAATGATTTATGACAGTTAAAAAGAATTTGATTAAAACAGAAGACATGGCAGCATGGCCTAAAAGTCTTAGCTGACCCCAGAAAGGCCAAATTAACTTAAAAAAACACAATTAAATAAAACCATGTTTTTTTTACATGTACAAAAGAATAATGTTAGTTAAACTATCTATAACTCAAGAGCGGCTGATAGAATCAGGAAACTAGGAAAAACAACATTCAAATTTTTCCCTTACAAACTGACCGGTGGAACGGAGTTCGCCGGAGCAGCTACCTTTTTTTAAATATAAAATTTAAGTTAACGTAAACTAGTTGTACCTCGCGTACAAAACTTTTACAAGAAGAGTACGATCAAGTGCTTACAACCCTTATAAAATATAAACAATATGGATCCTCTCATTAAAGAGTCTAAAACCAGTAACAATGTAATAAATAAAAATAAAAAAAAACTTTTATAGAACAAGCCTTTATTTGAATGCTAAAAAGAAGAAAATAATATTTTTCCTTTAAAAATATTAACTATTTACTTACAACCTCATTATACTTAACTTATATGACCATAAAAGCGCTGACGTTATGCCAACCAAGGTAGTACCAATCCGGGCGAGACACTGCTAAATTCTACCTACTAGTCAGATGGCACGGTGTGAGTAACGGTAAGCCTGTGCTCTCCTTTTGCGAGCTGTCTGGCACAGGAAGGCACATGGTCTATTCTGCAAAGGAGCCTGGACCAACTCAGGGAAAACCGTTTTGAAGGGTATTATACAACAGTTGCATTGATGGTATGGTGGTATGATGTGGTACATTTATGACATCATGTTAAACTCAGATGTCACTCAGCCCTCGGCACGGCCTCACTTTGGCTTAGGTGTTTGGAAGAATGCGCCACTTATTTTAGCTTATAGCTTACTTGAGCCTGACGAAACATAGGTCCGTGAGGCTTGGGTTCGATTCCCGAAGGGGGCAGGCATTTATTTGTGTTACGAATGTTCCGGGTCTGGGTGTTTATATTTTAAAATATGTTAAAGTATTTCTATGTATTAGTATTGTTAACTGACACCCATAACACGCGCATAATATAATTGGAGTGAGATTCAATTTGTATAACTTGTCCAGAGATATTTATTTATTATTTATCACTCAATGTCAACAAATGACCGCCTCATTGGTCGAGTGGCTAGCGTATACGCCTAACTACATCGAGTCACCGCGAGGCTCGGGTTCGATTTCCGACGGGGGCAGGCATTTGTGTGATGAACATTTAGATGTCTGCATTTCCGGGTCTGAGTGTTTATTAAGTTTATTCTGTAATAGTTATATGTAATAGTGTCGTTGATTAACACCGTTGACTTAGATTCAATTTGTGTATTTATTATTAAAAAAAAGTTATTAGGAGAAAAATCTTACAAATACGAGACACGATGAAACTCTTGTAAGTTTTACTAACTAAATCTATATTAACAGTAAAGAATGAATCAGACTGGGCAGACATTTGTGTGACGAACATTTAGATGTCTGCATTTCCGGGTCTGGGTGTTTATTAAATTTATTCTGGTATCTATTTAAGTATTTCTATGTATTAGTATCGTTGACTGACACCCATAACACAAGCATATAATTTGCTTACTTTAGGGTTAGATCCAATTTGTGTGAGTTGTCCAGTGATATTTAATTTAAACATATTTAATGTAAAAAAATCAAGATTTACTTATTAATTTTTGTAGTGAATAAGCACTTGATTTCCCTGATGTTATGGTATTCGTAGCGTCTATACACTATAGACGTTACAGGTGTGCAGCTATCCTACAGCTGGGGTTTTGGATTTAATAACCTATTTTCCAAGAAAATATATATTACTAGCTTCCGCCCGCGATTCCGTCCGCGCGTATGTCGGTCTAAAACTGAAAAATTAAGATTTTTTTCTACGTATTTTTCCAGGATAAAATGTACCCCATTTTATGTTCAAGGTAATAAGGTATAAATATACTAAGTTTCATCGAAATCGAACCGTTAGTTTTCACGTGATGCCTGAACATACAGACAGACAGACAAAATTTTTTTTAATCACATATTTGGGGTTGATATCGATCCAGTAACACCCCCTGCTATTTATTTTTTTAATATTTTCAATATACAGAATTGACCCTTCTACAGATTTATATGCATAGATAAGGAGTAATACATACATAATATATACAAATGCTATAAAAAGTCCTAGCGATAAATGTGGGTGGAAAATCTCTTGTTCCTGTACCCCGTATAATAATTGTAAAAAATATATTCGTTATTTTACTAATACAACTGATATTAAATGAAAATGTATGCAAACATAAATTAAGGAAATAAATGCGGGCAAATGAATTCGATTTAGGAAAATTAGATTAGCTTTGAAACTCATCCAAGTAAAAGGGTCCAAGTAAAAATATCATGATTTTAGAAGCATACATTTTATGAAAGAACCTTTTCATGTGATGTGTCCGTAATATATCCGGACACAAAATGATGCAAACTATAACATTAAGTTATTGAAATACAATATCTATTATGTTTTTAACCGACTCCAAAAAATATTAGATTCGAAGTTCGACTGCATATTTTTGTCTTTTTTTGTATGTTTAGCTATTACTCGGCCAATTGCCAACTTATTTTGATGGTCTTTTTTAAAGCCTTAAATTTTCTTCTCCTTCTAAAACCGTCCCATGTTGTATTCATATAATTCTAGTCGCATAAGCTTACTGACACTAAAACTGTGACACCCTACTAGGTGGTAGAGTTTCGCAGCGACTATTCCAGCCGCCATAACGTCCAATGATTGCCGTTGACGTGTTTCGGTTTGGAGGGTAAGGTAGCCGGTAAACTTACTTTTGATGTCTTTAGGCGGCGTGAATTTGTTACTACTAGTGGTCGCCCGTTGCTCGAAATTCGACCATAATAAATTTTAATATCTTGTTGATAAGAACGACATCTTCATCTCTCAAGACCAACTACTTTGTTTCCAAACTTTTTAGTGCGCCATCTGTGATCTTTTATCTTTATCATAAATATATTTGTTTGCGTATTTCAAATGCATAGTAGTGTGGGTAATGTTTTATTTATTGATTTAATGTACTTTATAAGCATTATTATTGAAAAATATTAGCGTTCTGCATTTCTCCTACACATAAACTATAAGTGTGCCAAATTTTATGATCCGGCGTCCTCGCCATTTTCGTAAAAAGGGGTCCAAAGTTTTGGCATCACGTATTAATATAATAGTTTATTGAAATAGGTTATAAGTGTACCTATCCAAAATCGAGTTCTGCAAATGCACTGATTTGCAAACCAAATACTCATTAATTAATTTGAGATTCCCCATAACGGAATGAGCCTCATATTAAATACTAATTACATTTGGTAATTGCATATTTGATTATACAAGACATGATGTTTGATGTTTAATCGATTCCAATTGAATTTTGAACCCGATTTGAGCACAGCATTGATAGAATGTTGCATGACTGAGTAATTAATTAAAATTAAACACCACGATTAGTTCGTATTGTTATTGTGAATATTGTAGTAATATATTATAAGCTTTGTGTTGCTCCAAATCCTCTATAAACAATGGACTATCTGCCTAGAGAGATACAAATGCCAGACCTGGCCGCAGAACATAAGTTTTGTGTTGGTTCAAATATTCTATAAAATATGGACCATCTACCTCTCTACCAGACCTGGCCATAGCACAGCGAAGTACTCAAAACATCTATGGTGTCTATAGTCGCCAGTTTCGTCTTACCATCAGGGGAGAGTTTTTTTATCCTTCATTTGCCATAAAAATATAATTTATTTTAAAATAATTAAACTGTATTGTCGTACCCGAGACCTCGTGAAGTCAAGTCCAATACCGGACCGTTAGACAACATAAATTTCTAAATGATAAGAATATGTTAACTATTTGTGCGTTGCCAAGCTAGGTTAGAGATTTGCGTATAAACCTCATGCGTATTATGAGGTTTATTATAAAGTAGCTGTTGACCGCGGCGTAGCCCGCGTAATTAATAGTCCCATAAGAACAATATTTCGGGATAAAAACTATCTTATGAGTTAATCCAAATTACTTTCTATTTGTGAGCCAAATTTCATGAAAATCGGTTTAGCAGTTTTTGCGTGAAGGAGTAACAACATACAAATAAACATACCAACTTTCGCATTTGTAATATTAGTATGATTCGAAACTGTTTGTATGAAAATACCTTTTTAATTTAGATTTATATTTTATAAATTTTAGCCTAGAAATAAATAAAGCTTTAGAGGCCATAGGGTTATTTTTTTCTAACTACATCAACTCTTTTTTTTCGGTTTCACGGATGTTGCGTGCTCTTTTATAAAAATTTTACAGTTGTCAATATTCAAGCGGGTATTTTTTTTCTAATTACCTCAACTCTTTTTTCAGTTTTGCGGGTGTTTCTTTGTTTCTTTAAGTTTTGGCCTTCACGGTATTTTACCATTCGTCAAGTAGAAATTTGCATCAAATTTTATATCAATTATAATTAGTCATCAGTCACAGTCACAAGTCGTCAGTAAGTCATATCAGGCTCTTGGGTAAAGCGGCGGCCTCAATTCACAAGCTCATGTAAGGAGATTTGGAGGCAACGAGGAAATACACGATACGTTAATTTCTTCATGATTATTTCATTTGTACACTTTCACTGAACATAATTATACAAAATGCCACCAAAATTGACTAATTTCACTCAATATTAATAAGAAATTCAATAATTATGAAAAAACTTCGACCATCTTTTCTCTAGATGGCGCCAAAATTCCTTGCGGGTGTTTAAAAGTTATACATCGTCAATATTTTGTCCACAAATGCTCAGCAAACCAAATAAGCCGTCAGAACAAATTTATCATTTGTATAGTAGGCTGTCTCTGACACAGAAAATTGTCGCCATGAGTAATGGTTGATGTGACATGCTGTCAACGAACCCTTTGGGATGAACTGGTCTGTGGTAACTGTATTTAGGGTCTATTTGGTCGTTTCGCTTTTTGTTTGTACAGATTACATTTTTTTATGATATTAAAAGGCAAACAAGAAGTCTGATTTCCTGATGGTAAGAAATTCACACCGCCTAAAGACACCAAAGTTTGTAATGGTGCGTTGCCAACCTGAGGCCGGGATATTAGGCCTCGAGAAAAAGTAAGTTTACCGTCTCCTTACACTTACTTAAACTCTACCACCTAGTCAGATGTCACGATGTTAGTGACGGTAAGCCTTTGCTCGCCTTTTACGAGCTTCCTGGCAGTAAGGCAGATGATCTATTCTGCAAAGGAGCCCCGACCAATTCGGGGAAAAATCACTTTTATCTGAACACTTATTTTACAGATAGTGAGATAGGCCTGACTTTAGATCTAGTTGATGTAATAGAGTCAAATGAATGAATAACTAAGTATCTTCCGTAAGTAAATAAATTGACCGCCTTGTTGGTCGAGTGGCTAGCGTACCCGCCTAACTACACCGACCAAGTATAAGGCTCTAGTCCGATTCCCGACGGGGGCAGGCATTTCTTTGATATACATTTAGATGACTGCATTACGGGGTGTGGATATTTATTAAGTTTATTTTGGTATCTATTTAAGTGTTTGTATGTATTAGAATCGTTGGCTAGCAGTCATATTACGAGCATATAATTTGCTTACTTTGGGGTTAGATTCAATTTGTGTACCTAACGTGGAATGTGTGGAATAGGAATTGCGCAAGTCGGTTTTTACTTTTAATTTTTTACTTGTAGCTTTTACGCTATCACCTCGACTAGCTGTTTGATGAAAACTTTTTTGCAAATCTCGTAAGAAACATGACATTTTTTCAGGATAAAAATTAGTTCATGTTAGACTACCGGCCTCAAATTTATCTTTTTTTTATGATATTGGAAGGCAAACAAGCAGACGGATTTCCTGATGTTAAGAAATTCACGCCGCCTAGAGACATCAATCACGCCGCCTAGAGACACCAAAGGTGGTAATGGTGCGTTACCAACCTGAGGCCGGGATGTTAGGCCTTGAGCAAAAGTAAGTTTACCGGCTACCTTACCCTTAAAACCGGAACACGTCATGACGTTATGGCGGCAGAAATAGGTAAGGCGGTGGTACCAATCCGGGCGAGTCGCAGCTAAACTCTACCACCTAGTCAGATGTCACGGTGTTAGTGACGGTGAGCCTATTCTCGCCTTTTACGAGCTGCCTGGCAAGGAAAGTAGATGGTCTATTCTACAAAGGAGCCCGGACCAACACGGGGAAAAAACATATATGTATATACAAATAACAAGTTAAACAAAATGCTAATATTTGCGCAGTAAATTTGCAAGAACGACTTTCGATTTCAAGAATTGTTCATCAAGGTTCTTACACAAAAAGTAGTGTTTTACGTGATTTTACTGGGATTTTATAACCAGATCCGGACTTCGTCGGAGTGTAACAATAGGACTCATCATATTAAAGACTTACATATTATAAATTAAAAAAATGTATTAAAATTAATCTGTATGGTAAGGGTTATTATATGATTTCAGAATATTTACAAGACAGAAATGCTTGGGATTAATTGCTCCTCATACCAATCTCGACAAATTTATTGTGAATGTAATAAACTTTTGTAAATTAAATTTATAAGAAAAAAGACAAGCCCGCTGAGTTTTTTTTCGCCGGATCTTCTCAGTGAGTGGCCGCGTTCCGATCCGGTGGTAGTTTCTAGAATTATAATATAGACAAGTTACAAGAATCTTTCTCTATCTAAATCTATTTTGAATTTGAATTTGACTCGGAAGTGAACTCTTCCAAGAAAAATAAAAGTTTTGAAATCGGTTCTGTAGGCGTTGTTTGCCACCTATCACACTGTGGTACTTAAGTGACTTCGGTTAGTCGTGGATGCCCTGGTTGTACCTCTGTATTGTTCTTGGGATATGGACATAAATATACTTCACTAAATAATATAAAACAAAGTCACTTCCTCTGCCCCTATGTCAATTTGTATGATTTTGATCTTTGATAGTTTTGATGCGGTTTATTTTAATAGATAAAGTGATTAAAAAGGAAGGTTTGTGTGTATATATTCATAACCGTGCGAAGCCGGGGCGGGCCGCTACTTTTTATATAAATCACAAAACTGTAACATTTTACTTAACATTCATTTTTATTTGAACTCAATAATAGTTCATACAATTAAGGAGATTCCGGGTCAGTTATTTATTAATTAAATATTCTTAGTAAACAAACAAATGACTTCAATAATTAAGTTTTTAATCTAAATCTAATGTATAATATAAATAATTATATAAATAATTTAATCTAGATACACAAAAATTAAATGTTTTCCTTTACTTTCGATTAACAAACTATTTCAAATACAAAAAGAATTTTTAAAATCAGTTCAGAAACGACTAGAAAATTTGTAATACATAAAAATATATTACACAATGTGACATATCACCTCTTTCTTTTCTAAGTTGGTTATCAACAAAGAAAAGATTCATGTCTAGAAATAACTTTGTTTGTTTTATAGCGGTAATTGAAACAAGATCATTTGAAAATGTCATTTTAACCAAAATTTATTATCCTATTAATTATAATTATTAATTGAAGATCCGATGAAAATTTAGTGTCATAATTTATGAATTGCACCTACATTTGTTTAGGTTTTTTTTTGATAATCTATATATTAATACGTAATGCCAAAACTTTGGACCCCTTTTTACGTAAATTGCGCGGTCGCAGGAATAAAAACATGTCACGCTTATAGTATATGTCTAAGAGAAGTGCAGAACGCTAATATTTTTTAATAATAATGCTTATAAAGTACATTAAATCTATAAATAAAACATTACCCACACTACCATGCATTTAACACACACGTAAACAAATATATTGATGATAACGATAAAAGATCACAGATGGCGCACTAAAAAGTTTCGAAACAAAGTAGTTGTTCTTGAGAAATGAAGATGGCGTTCTTATCAACAAGATGTTAAAATTTATTATGGTCTAATTTCGACTAACGGGCGACCACTAGTTAAAATTAAATGATCATGGATGAAGAATAGAGGTTTAATTTACAAGATTATCTTTTGTGATTGCAATTATTCATTCAAGACTGCTATTTGCTATACGGTCAGTGCTTGTCACTATCGTTTTCCGGTCTGGAGAATTAGATATCTAGAAAATTCAGTCAGACATCCTTAATACCCCACCTTGCTGTTGACAACGGAACAATAACAAACTTGGCTTTAAGTATAAACGACGAACATGTATGTATAAGATATACATGAACGCGAATTTCATTTAAAAATAACAATTTAAGGACCGCTTACACGTTCCTTGGCTAAATTTAATTCCGGGTTAATTTGCCATCTATAAATTGGTTTAATCCTATGTTAGAGGCTAACTCAGAGTTAAATGCTTGACCCAGAAACGTGCAAGTAAGCCTAAGAAATTTTAAAACATACTCGACATTTAAATTTCGCAATTTATAGTTTCACGTGTAATTAAATATTTTTAAAATATTTAAGACTGTATCCAAAATGAATGTAATACATATACGTATATTACCCGCGGCTTTACTCGCGTGGCAGTATTGACTGATTGTAGCCCGTTGATAAGAATTTTCGTACAAATTTTAAACTGCTATTTCACCCTTTGAGGGTACAATTTCCAGAATAGCTTAAACAAATATCTCGCCATTTTTAATAGTAGCCCAAAAATAAAGTTTCAAATTACTAACTTCCATACAAACTTTCAACCCCATACTTTTGAGGGAGGAGGAAGTTCTACCCCTCTTAGGAGAAGAGAGATCACCTCTTAGGAGTAGAACTTTCAAAATTCCGTCCTTAGTGAGTGTCCACTCAATAAAACGACTCTACTCACCATGGCATGGCTCACTCATGGCTATATCTCTAACAGTTTTTGTTCGGCGATGATGAATCAGTCAGTCAGTGCATGTTTTTCTAGAAGTAAAGATTGACTATCGTATGACAAAATTGCAAACGAGTTAATAACCTCCTTTTGCGGTCGGGTAAAGAATTTTCGGTATGATTTAAAAATTAAACTTAGCCTCAAGAAAGTAAGTTATCGACGGTTTCCTGAAACTTAATCCAACTATACAGTACAACAATACTAGTAAGTCACAGCTAGCAAGCAAAGGAAAAGACCAAATCCCGGTTCCTATAATTGACTCACCGTAATCCTTTTTTTTATTGATAATGGAATGCAAACAAGCAAACGGATTTCCTGATGGTAAGAAATTTACGTCGCCTAGAGACACCAAAGGTAGTAATGGTGCGTTGCCAACCTGAGGCCGGGATGCTAGGCCTCGAGCAAAAGTAAGTTTATCGGCTACCTTACCTTCCGAACCAGAACACGTCACGACGTTATGACGGCAGGAATAGGTAAGGCGGTGGTACCAATCCGGGCGAGTCGCTGCGAAACTCTACCACCTAGTTAGATGTCACGGTGTTAGCGACGATAAGCCTATGCTCGCCTTTTACGAGCTGCCTGGCTGGAAGGCAAATAGTCTATTCTGCAAAGGAGCCCGGACCAACACGGGGTAAAACAATTAGTTAGTATAACAATTTGTATTTTACCTAAAATAACGAAGCGTTGCTCATACGAGTAGTTAAATAAAATGTTTAGTGGTAACAATCGAAAAAGAACGACTGTAGTTAGATCCCGTGTTAGTCCCCCGTATTGGTACGGCCTCTTTAGCAGAATACACTATCTGTATTCCGGCCAAGTAGCTCGTAAAAGGCGAGCATAGGCTCAAAGTCACTAACACCGTGACATCCTGACCTGACGCCCGGATTGGTACCACCGCGACCGCCTTACCTATTCCTGCCACCATAACGTCCAACGCTTGCCGTGACTTTTTCTCGAGGCCTCAGGTTGGCAACGCACCGTTACCACTTCTGGTGTCCCTAGGCGGCTTGAATTTCTTACCATCAGGAAATCCGTCTCCTTGTTTGCTTTCCATTATCATAAATAAAAGACTATGTACTGTTCGTACAAAAAATAAACATTCGTAAACAAAACGAGTCGTTTTTTGTATGTAGGAACCGAGACTAAATAATTCAGAAACGGCAGAGTGACGTACACATTCGTAATTGCTTTATATCGAGTGCAGCACCACATTAAAGGACACAAATGTGTTTCTAGTTCCAAAACTGGCAGGAAATTGACAGGCATTGAACGTTGTTTTATTTAGTATCCGCTATAGTAACTTGCAAACATTATAGTATGTTTGTATATGTATACCTTCCGATTTTCCATCAAAACAGGAGAACCGATTGTAATTCAATTGTAGTTTCAAGTTCAGTTACTGCATGATTTCTTTTTTATGATATTGGATGGCAAACAAGCAGACAGATTGCTTGATGGTAAGTAATTCACGTCGCCTAGAGATGGTGCGTTGCCAACCTGAAGCCGGAATGTGAGACCTCCAGCAAAAGTAAGTTAGTTAGTCCTATCTTACCCTCCAAACCAAAACAAGAAACGACAAGAAATGATGTTATGGGGTCTGGAAAAGGTAAAGCGGTGATACAAATACGGGCGAGTCACTGCGAAACCCTGCCACCTAGTCAGATGGCATGATGCTAGTGACGGTAAGTCTATGCTTGCTATTAACGAGCTACCTTGCAGCAAGGTCTACTCTGCAAAGGAGCCTGGACTGTCACTAGGAAAAAAATTCTGATGTATATTTTAGTACTAGTATAATTTTGTAATAATTAACAGGGAAAATGTTTTTCATTTTTTTACATTTTTATGTAAAATTTTATAGGCTAGTGCTTGTAGAGTAAGAGAGTGTAGATTAAGGGCCACTTGCACATTCCCGAATTACATTTGATATTGAGTTTAAACTTTCAAATACAAGGTGACCTAACCCTAAGTTAGAGGCTAACTCAAAGTTAAATAGTGAACCCAGGAACATGCAAGTGGCTTTAGAAGACTGGCTCTACATGCCATTTGATAGCTTTTTGACTATGTGATTTATATGGAATCGTCTGGGCATCATTTGACATGATCATTTTTTTGATGGGATCTGAGTTCTTTTTGTAAGTAACTAGATAGTCTTTTTAGTGTTTTTTTTCTTCTTTTTAAGGAAGTGTTTTTTGCACATCAGTAGTGCCGGTTTTCATAGTCAATTATTTGTCTTTGTCTTTTCTCTTTGATTGTTTATTGATTATTTGATGCGATAAATCATCATATTATATTAATACCCTCTTCACTCTTTCCCGCTCTAATGACATAACTGATTTGTCTGAAATTTGAAACACAGATAGATTGTGACCTGGATTAATATACTTACTTACTTTTTCGGGGTACTTTTAATCGCGATCGCGCAACGGGTTCCTTTGGAAACGCGGGCTCGCTGGTAACGGTTAGAGTATGTCTTCTGTGACAGGCGCATAATATAGGTATTAGATAGAGCGAACTATTATTACTGCCCTTAATACGATATCTGTTCCCCCGTGTTGGTCCGGGCTCTTTTGCAGAATAAACCATCTGCTTTTCTGCCAAGCAGCTCGTAAAAAGCGAGCATATGCTTGCCGTCAGAAACACCGTGGCATCTGACAAGGTGGTAGAGTTTTGCAGCGACTCGCCTGGTTTGGTACCATCATCGCCTTATCTATTTCTGTCACCACGTCCGTACGTCAGCACTTAAAGTTGACGTGTTCGAGTTAGGGTAGCCAGTTCGAAAGTTAGGGTAGACAGTAAACTAACTTTTGCTCGAGCCTTAACATTCCAGCCTCAGGTTAGCAACGCACCATTACCATTTGGTGTCACTTAGTGGCGTGAATTTCTTACCATCAAGAAATCCGTCAGCTTGTTTGTCTTCCAATATTGTATAAAAAAGCCCAAAATGCAACTACATTTTTTACAACTAAAGAAAGCAAGCGAACTCTACTTCCGTATTCGTAAATTGGATCAGTGTTGAGAGAAAATCGTTATAGTTAACATGAAATATAAAATTAAATTTGTGTGAAGCTATACACAAACTTAATGTAGATTAGAAGTGAAAAGTCGTGGTGTTGTGCAATTTTCGTGAAAAACCAAAATGTTAACACGTGTCCTGATCAAAAATTCATAAGACGGAGGGAGAGTCATCACTGTATGATGTGACCGGATTTCATAGTGTGATTTTCGTTTCGCCAGCCGGTAATATACTGCTTTGCTCTGAGCTAGAAGATTACCACATAATAGTACTTTTATTTTGATAATTAAAGCAATTGGTGTAAAATTATTCCAAAACATCAAAAATGCTTAATAGAGTGCAATTGATTTTAGTAGGTAATTATTAGGTTTAAAGGTACTCAGGTGTACCCGCAAATAATGTCTGAACCTGAGTAAAGATAGGACTGACTTTTAATATTAAAAACCTATCTAAATTAAGGGTAGGTATAGGTAAAAAACTTTATTCACATTAACCATACAAGTGGTACTTATACGCGTCGACATTTTTTTAAACTAATTAGATAATAAATAATTAAAAAATCCATACCACTAGATTAGTTTCCAGGTAACCACTGTTATTTTTCAATAATTAAAATATCTTAGCAACAAATCTCTAAAAGGCCTGTCTCTATCTCTAGATAGGGTATTACTGTTGGCCGTGAATGTTTCAAGATTGTCACATATTCACATGTATTTTCACTACAGTGACACACATATGTGTTTCTAGTTCTAAATCAGACGTGCGACAGACAGGCATGAGCGCTGGTTTATTCAACGACTTCGATTGTCAATAGGGAATGGGGAGATCTTTGTTTTTTAATCAACTTATTTATTTAGAATAGGGGTCTGTTTTAAATCGCTTCTCAAACTTAAATATTTTAAGCCATTTTTAACGAATAAATACTTTAAATAATTTTTTAACGAGATTGTGAATAAGCTCTGTATTGAACAAGATAGTGAACAGAGGAATACATACTTTTTTGAGGTAAACACTTTTCCACTATACACTATTTATTGTATAGTGGAAACGTACATTTGTTTACCTAAAAAAGTGTGTATGTAATAGAATTTCACCAAGTACCGACGATAACAAGTATAGAACAGGTAAATTCTGATGGTAAGAGATTAATGTCAGCCATAAACGGCATACTTAATTTGCATGTCAGACAATACTTTGTCATTATATTATGATCGTAATAGTTGCTCACGTACGCAAATTTACTTGTTGCCCTACCCTAAATCACGGGATAATGGCGAGCATGACGCTATGACGAGAGAATCAGAATCAAAATCGATAGGTTTGACAAACTTAGAAAAAAAGTACGGTCGAATTTTACATAGGTACAACTTAAATAAACAATATAACAAATTACATTACAAATTGCATTGCGAGATTAAAGTGTCTAGTCCCAAGCATGTACATAACTTTGTCTTTATACATTTTAAAACCTATTTTATGGTAAATCTCTAATGACACTCGGCAGCCTATTGTAGAAACGTATACATTGACCTAAATTTTATGGAGACGTGTTTTATACATATGCTGCTAGATTCACATATTTTTTTTGACATACATCAGATTCGCATAAATGTGTTGAGAATTCAAAGTTAAAATATTTATTTCTTTGAATTTTTTTATTTCCTCACATTAATTATATTATACGATTTATAATTTATTGCAAATCGTTATACCTACAAATACAAAGGATTCAACCAGATCCAGTTTAGATCTATTCAGTTATACATTGGTATTTACTAGCCTAACATTAGGCATTGAAAATCTAATTCGCTTCGTTTTATTACCATTTAAAAAATTTACTTTGAATACAGCATTGTTCATTTCGTCATACTTATCTAACTGTCTTTTTACACTAAATATGAGTGAAGTGTCATCTTCAAACAACACGATATCATGATATCATGATTTTCCATTATGTAATAGGGTTAGTTATTTATTTATATTAGAACTAAAAACGGAGCAAGAATACAGCCTCGCGGTACGCCAATCATGACAGCAGAAACCGAAAAGGTTTTATCATTTATTTTAAGGCTCTCAAATGTAGTGTTCAAGTGTGAAATCAATGAAAAACCTTCAATCAAAAACTAAAAGTCAGAAGGCCAGTAGGTCTGGCCTTTAGCAGACACGTGACTCTTTGTAATTAATACTTTCTATCATGTTAGGGATTCTGCATTAAGATATGTATGTATGTCGAGCTTAAAAGTCACGCATAAAAGTGTCTAAAAATCACATGGCCTACTAAACGTGGAAACCGCGCAATAGATAACTAAGCATATTGTTAAAATTTCAATACATAAACAATAGTATAAAGAAATCTATTTTAATTTAAATGTGAAACTTCAATTTCAATATTAAGTTCATGCAAAATTGAGTATTTTCCTCCAATTCTATAGGATTACATCACCAAATCCAATAGTGGCGGTGATGATACCTCGGAAGTACGTATTTTCATATAAAAAATAATTAAAACCAATACACAAATTACAAAAAATCGAATAATATACATATAATACAGGCTCATAACATAAAAGTTCACCCTTTTTTTTAAATCATTTTTTTTCAAAATTGGAAGAAGAAATCTTTCTTTGAATTTTAAGGTAACACGGTACAGAAATTCTTGTATGTAAGGGACTACAATAATTTATACAGCTATACGCTTCATCGGAGTCCCATCAATACAGATAGCAATTAGTTTCGAAGGGATACCGCAAGGGATATTTATTTCTTGGGTCCCACTACAAATTCCCGCCCAAATCAAATGAACATACGGTCATGTATGTAGGATTTGTGGTTAACTAAAATTGTTCATTGATTGAAATTTGAAGCGTTAGAAAATACAATGGTGGTAATTCTGTTGCATATAAACTAAACTAATTTTAGGATATCACTATCTTTATTCAATAACAGTAATAGAAAGAGACAAAACACCTTTAGTGCTGTCAGATTAGTTTGAACGCGACATTTTTATAGACAACTAGCTGTCCCGGCGAACTTCATTCCACCCGTTCAGTTTGTATGGGAAAAAGTAAAATGTTATTTTTCTTAGTTTACTCGCAAGTTTTTTTTTCTTTTTCTTATCTTTTAAACCTTCCCTGGACTTAAACAAATACTTTAAAACCAAAATTAGCCAAATCGGTCCAGCCGTTCTCGAGTTTTAGTGAGACTAACGAACAGCAATTGATTTTTATATATATAGATTACTTCTCGGAATACGTTGACAAAAACGGCACAATATGATATATCCAACTTTTATTGTTTCATCTTTTTGGTTTTTATTTCGTTGAGTACCATCTAAACATATATAAATATGTTTAGATGGTACTCTTTTTTTATGATATTGGAAGGCAAACAAGCAGACGGATTTCCTGATGGTAAGAAATTCACGCCGCTGACACCAAAGGTGGTAATGGTGCGTTGCCAACCTAGGGCCGGGATGTTAGGCCTCGAGCAAAAGTAAGCTAACCGGCTACCTTACCCTCCGAACCGGAACACGTCATAAAGTTATGGCGGCAGGAATAGGTAAGGCGGTGGTACCAATCCGGGCGAGTCGCTGCTAAACTCTACCACCTAGTCAGAATTTAGGGTGTTAGCGACGGAGAGCCTTTGCTCGCCATTTACGAGCTGCCTGGCAAGGAAGGCAGATGGTCTATTCTGCAAAGGAGTCCGGACCAACACGGGGAACAGAACTAATTCGAATGCAGATAGATTTTTTAGAATTTAGGATTTTTGCCTGTTGTAACTACTTTCCATTCTCGTGGCTTATTGTGTGAGTTAACTTATGAGCTGTTTAATAAACAGTCTGTCCGTATCCTAAAAATTAGCCTGAGCCCAACACTGGATAAATATTACAAAAGCCACAACTTTGGACCCCTTATCGCGAAAATTGTACGGACGCATGAGTATGAAAATTAGCACACTTATAGTTTATATGTAGCTGAAGTGCAGAACGCAATTTTTTTAATGATAATGCTCAAAAAGTGCATTAAATCAATAAATAACACATTACACATACTATCATGAATTGACACACACAAACAAATACGAGTATATTGATAACGATAAAAGATTACAAATGGCGCACAAACTATATTCATAATGTTGGAAACAAAGTGGTTGGTCTTGGTAAATGAAGATGGCGTTCTTATCAAAAAAATTATTAATATCTATTCGAACCTTTATGTTTGAACATTAATTAATAATATTTTTTCTATGATAATGTAAGGCAAACAAGCAGACGGATTTCCTGTTGATAACAAAATTAGAGAGACACCAAAGGTGGTAATGGTGCGTGTCCAACCTGAGGCTGGGATGTTAGGCCTCGAGCAAACCTCGATCACCTAGCCCTCCGAACCGGAACACGTCAACGGCAAGCGTTGGACATTATGGCGGCAGGAATAGGTAAGGCGGTGGTACTAATCCGGGCGAGTCACTGCAAAACTCTACCACCTAGTAGGTAGAATACGGGGAACGAGGGATTTTTATTGAATCACTTATAATTCCAATTTACTATGGTTAGATATACGAATTTCGATCAATGGGCGACCACAAGTGTAAACACTTGAATATTTTTTCTCTTTCCAGAAGGATCATCAGCAAACACATGCTTCCACCGTCGACCAGGGTGGCCTGCTGGCTGACAACGTTTTTGAGTGTTTTTGTCACAGGTAATTTACGACTTCATTTTTTCATCATATTTCCCCTTGACTAGAATAGTTTTTCAAACTAACTTTTATCCCCCCTATTAGTCATAAGGGTTGTTACTTTCAAAAAAAGATACTATGTATATAATATTGGGGCTTGTAGTATATGCGTAATAAATTTCATCAAATTATTCTAATGGTTTAGCGTTGCATCAACAACAAAGTCCAAAAAACAGACAGACAAAGAAATAAAAAGACTGAATTCGCATTTTTAACAATAGAAGTTTCTATTTTTTGCCTTTTGCCTTTTGCCTTTTATCTACTCCAAGTTCGATTTCTGCTTATGACTAGCACTCAGAAAAATCTGAATATAATCAAATAAAAATCACAATATTTGAAGAAAGCGTGATTTTCAACTTAGACTGGATTTGAATTTTAACTCTTTCTTCTCTTGCTAACAAATGATCTATTTGAGTTACCGAGATTTTTTCTTTTTTTTTTAAGTTGTGAATTATTATCCCATGCGCTTTAAAGCTGCCAAATTTTAAATATCAGAAATTAATTGTGTATTTTCAAATTCTAGGACTTTCTTAACTTGTTTGTCGCTATGTTTTAAATTAGTTGTTGCTTCTGTATAACACGTTACCTCTCATTTTAAGTTATCGCATCCGAACTTGCCCACTTGTTTTGAACCAGTCAAATAATGAGAGAGTTCATCAACGTTAAGTTATGAATAAAATAAAAAAATGCTTACAAATTATAATGTTTATACGACACATAATAAAAAGTTCATGGTTATAATGTGAACGAAGTATTGTATTAATTCCAGCCGACCGCAATCGTATGTGCATGCTGATAACGTCATAACTTGTATGAGGCGTGAGATAGCGTGACAATTAAATCATTTTTTGGCGTATTTTAAATGTTTTTAAAAGTTAACATTCAAATATTTAAAAGACTATATATTTTAGTTTATATAAATTTTAAAGAAAGAAAAAAAAAAGAAAGAAAAAAAAAGAAAAAAATTCGCCCCAGACAGGATTTTGAACCTGTAACCTTTCGTCTGTAAAAAAAAAAAAAATTACGATATATATTTTAGCTTTGACACCCTCATACTAAATTTTGGCTGGTTCTTTAAAAGTAACCCTGTATATATAAAAAAATTAATTCGCATGCCTTATTTTGTTACTATCGTTATCGTAAACAAAGATATGTTTATTCATCTCAAATTAATATACAAACTGTAATGCAATTAACCGATTATCACATTGCAATTGATTTATATTTTACTTAATTAAATATTAATGCATTATGACACATATTAATAAATTGGGTGTCGATTTATGAATAAATTTGTATATTATTACATCTGACTAAAATATATCAGTGATTTTACCACAACCAAACTGTTGCCAAAATCTAGTTCACAAATTAAACGAATCAGAAAAGTAATCAGTGGTTTGCATAATATTTGTTTACACCAATGATCACTGATTAATTAAATGTTTAACAAATTAGAATAGCACTTTATTAGTTTACAAATATTGTAAAATGTGAATATAAATTAATAATATTCTACCTCTGTGGTTTATTGGTCCAATGTTGGGTTGAATATCTAATAAAACCGGTATAGCGTTTAACAAAATGAGATGGCGCTAACGCCCAATATTAATAATCAATCCTAATTCAAAACTCGTTGTCCAAGATTAATATTTTGATCCATTTTTATGTTATCGCTTGCCAATAATATATCTGTGGACTGGATAAATATGGCAATTAGGTACGGGATAGGCCGGCGGATACACAGCTATCTGGATTGCTTGAAATCCATTAGATTGAGATACATTATTATCATTGGCCGTAAGTCAACCATCCAGCATATTGCCGGATTAAGTCCTTTCGGCTGATTAAAAGTGACCTGACTTTATCTATGCCTGCCACTTCAAGGTTATGGGCATGAAGAAATATAAATAAATATTAACCTGAACAAGTTAGACAAAATGAAATTAACCTCAACATAAGCAAATTATATGTTTGTGTTATAGGTGATGGTCAATTACATTTTATACTTACATAGATACAAGAATAAATTTTAAAAATTATGCTGGCAGGAATAGGTAAGGCGGTGGTACCAATCCGTGCGAAACGTTACCACCTAGTAGGATGCCACGGTGTTAGCAACAAATAGCATATGCTCGACTTTTAAGAGCTGCCTGGCAGGAAGGCAGATAGATGGTCTATTTTTTGCTCACGGAGGCCGGGCCAACACGAGAAAAATTATTTACATTAACTTAGTTAATTAAGTTAATCATTAAGTTAATGTAATAAATTATTTACATTAACTTAGTTAATGTAAATAATTACATTTACATCATGGGTTGTGGAACTCTTTGCCCAGTAAAATCACATGCTAATTCCTCTGCAAAACTCTTGTTTATTTTAAAGACAATCTAAACCTAAAAAATGTAATCTTGTATTTGCTTCAATTCTTTACACGTATGAACGTAGTTCTAAGTTATTTTGTTTTATGTGAATATAATATGTAGTTTATTTTTCTGTACTTACTTTAGGTCTGCGTTATTTTATTTATTTTCCTTTGAGGAGTTGCCTGAAAGAAATTTCATTTATTAGATCGAAGCTCGTCGTTTTTACTTGCATGTTTTATTATTTTTTTAGTTCTAGATGCATACACTAAACAACTTACAACAACAATAACATTAACTATAAATAAATAATGCAATTAAACGAGTTATATTAGTATAGATTCCTACAATGAAACAAAAAAAACGACGGGTTGCACTCCGGGAGTGCCGGCAGAAGTGAAAACTTGAATATTAACGTTGTGCATTTTTGATATTTTGGAATGATTAAGGAATAATTTTACACGAACAGCTTTAATTATCAGTATTAAAATTCTATCATTTATGTAATAGAATACAATATTAATTTAGTGCGCTATGGTATACAAACATGACAACACGAACATTCGAGCAAGCGCCCTGCGCCTTCTAAACGAAACAGCAGGCGCAAGCATACATTTCTGCCGTGCCGTTGAAATAGAGGGGGATACTTCCTCTCCTACGCCACGCCGGCAGTTTAGTCTCCGTCCGTTTTACGAATTTTCTATCAGATTGACGCGAGTTCAGAAGTTTTTACCCATTCCAAAAAAAGTGCGCAATGCCGCTAAAGAAGTTTTCACTTCAAAAAGAAAACCAAAAATGTAATGACGTTCTTTCGTATGTCATCCATGCCATATCTGGACTCGAGATTAGATGGAGACTCCTGAAAACTATTTTATAAAGTTATACAGCACTCGGATATGGCTTGCAAATTTAAACTGTTAAAACTTGGTTACTTTAACTGGAGACTACAAGAAACTAGCAAAAACTTACATAACAAGTAACAACTTTAGTTATCATAGAAGACTGTAAATGCACTCATTTAGAATGTGTTTTAAATATTATCGAAATGCTGTTCAAATCGTCAGTTTTGTGATTTATATTTGAACTATAAAAATTAAGACTAGCGCATACTGTAGTCACAACATTTTTAAGACATATTATTGCGTAACAAAATTACGAACTATTTTGACGTTGACATTATGTTTCAAGTTTGCTAATTAAATACATTTAAAATTATTGGAACTAGTTCCCTACAGCAGGTTTGGAGGAGATAGGGAGTTTGCTGTGCGACTGAACAGGAAAAAATGTGATAGTAAAAACCTTAAGAAAAAGTCCGTGGAATAAAACCGTTAAATGAGACGTGCGCAGGCGCGACTGTCGTATACACAAGCGAGTAGTGTACAATACTTTCTCTTTCTCTCTCTTTCTTTTCGTTCTGTCATCCCTCCTTTATATATTTTTTAATAAGGATACTATCGGGTTATAAACATGGTTGTAATAAAATTAAATCTACCGTCCAAATGGATGCAAACCATGGATACATATGAACGGTAGATTTTATCCAAATTTAAGAATATTCGGAAGACAGAAACAAAGTTTCCTCCAAGTTCATCCTTGTTGGAAGGTACGTTTACATCTAGAACCACATACAAACACATATTACCCACAAAAACTGCACCGACCAGTTGACTAGCAATTTTCCTTTTGTATTTATAACAAAGCGTAAATCAGCGACAAAACAAACTATCGCTTACCTTAAAACTGTCATGACTACAATGTACGCTCAGCCTAAAAATTAATTTTTAGTGTTAATCGTTATTTTGAATCAAAAAGCCAGTTATTTCACTCATTTTAAACCCTGATCCATATTATAACGGACGTTTATCATGAATTAAATTAAAATATACGATATACTGCTTGTCATAAAAGTGCATAATTCATTAATTATTCTCCGAATGCAATGTCGTTCTTCGAATGAATAATTAATTGTTGCAGGCTGAATGGTGATTTTCCTTTTGCGTACAGCGGAAGTGCACTTAGGCTTTTAAACTGAACACAATACATTAGGTTTAGGTTTACTTTATGTTAAGTTTAGCTTTGATGACAAAGTTTATTAGTTGGTGATGTGCAGCTTGCCCGGATTATACCGCCTTACTTAGACCTGCCGAAATAAAGTCTGTGCTCGTCTTGTCCTTTGATATAAGGTTAGTTAGTAAACGTAGCCTCTAAACGCCAATCTAGACGTGTGTAATGAGTGATGTAATCTACCGAATAATGTAAAACGATTTTTTTTTATATTGGATGGCAAACAAGCACACGGATTCCTGATGGCAAGAAATTCAAGCCGTCTTGAGAAACCAAAAGGGGTAATGGTGCATTACTAATCTGAACTAGGGATGTTAGGCCTCAAGTGAAAGTAAGTTTACCGGCTATCTTACCCTCCAAACCGGAACACGTCAACGACAAACATTAATGTTATGGCTGCAAGAATAGGTAAGGTAGTGGTACCAATCCGGGCCAGGCGCTGTGAAACTCTACCAACTAGTCAGATGTTACGGTGTTAATGACGGTAAGTTTATGTCCACCTATGCTCGGCAATTACGGAGAAAAATATGGTCATAGTGCAAATGCATAATTCTGTGTTGGTCTGGGCTCCCTTTAGTGTCTCTAGGCGGCGTGTCTCCTTCTAAAATCATTAAAAAAAATCGTCGTCGCATGCGCTAGCTGAGATCAATCGGCTGTTGGTTTTATGCGCGAACTATGGCGCGAACATAAAAGCGCTTTCAGTACTCGTCAATCTCTTTGTAGCGGTTGTGACATTTCTATGTTTCTGACGTGGAGTGCTCGATACTCTCGGCCTAACCAGTAAGGGACTTGCCGTGAAGATATGTGGAGAAACAAATAAACTATTTAAATTATCACTTTGTATCAAAAAAATAATAATCAAATATGTAACAACTGAGTGGAAACAAAGATCCGTTACGAGGTTCACGTTTTAAATGTAACATAAAAATAATATGCGATTAAAATAATATAATGTTAGAGATACTAGTGCTTTTATGTCTACACTTCTTAACTAGCTGCTACTTGCGGCTTTGCTCGCGTGTTAGTTAATATAATATTTACTGACTAATTTAAAATATTATTTTAACTAATGATTTTTTTGTACCATATTAAATAAATAAATATCCCTGGACAAGTCACACAACTTGAACCTAACCCTAAAGTAAGCAAATTATATGCTTGTGTTATGGGTGTTAGTCAACGATACTAATACATAGAAATACTTAAACAGATACCAGAATATATTTAATAAACACCCAGACCCGGAAATGCAGACATCTAAATGTTCATCACGCAAATGCCTGCCCCCGTCAGGAATCAAACCCGAGTCTCGCGGTTGATCGATTTAGTTAGGCGTGTACGCTAGCCACTCGACCAAAGAGGCGGTCAAAGGCTTAACATTAATAAGGACTTTCATACAAACTTTCAACCCCTTTTTCACACGCATTGGGATAGAATTAAAAAAAAACTTACGAGTATCTGCCCATTTTTAATAAGTAGGTAGCCAAAAATAAAGTTTCATGTTTCCAAATTAAAATGATGGTATTCCATACAAACTTCGGATTCCTATTTCACCCCTTAGGGGTAGAATTTCCATATAGCTGAAAAATAAAGTTTCTTGTTTTAAAAAAAAAAATGACGGTCTTTCATACAAACTGTCTACCCCTGTTTCACTCTCCTAGGGGTAGAATGTTCGAAATTCCTTTCTTAGCGAGTGTCTACTCAATAAAACAGCCGCTTCTGTGGTCTAGCGGTCCGGTTGTTGGACTTGACTGCATGAGGTCTCGGGTTTGAATCCCGGGTTGGCCAACAAAAAGAAAATTGGATTTTTCTAATTTTCTAATTAAAAAAAAAATTGGTCGGGATTGGAAATGTGCCCGGTTGGCGATAGGCTTACCACCTATCACATTGTGGGACTTAGTATCTTCGGCTAGTCGTGGGTACCTTGGTTGTGCCTCTGCCTACCTCTTCGGGGATATGGGCGTGAAGATACTTTTTTTACAGCCGTACTCACCGAATTTCATGGCCGTAACTTTAACAGTTTATGCTCAGCGATGATGAATCAGTCAGTCAGGATGCTATTTTATAAGTATAGATAATGCACCTGAAGCTTAAAGGGATATACACCCTGACTTTTTAATTACCATCGAAATTTTAATATGTTGATCTTAAGTGAAAATAATTAAATACGTGTTTTTTCTTTTAGTATTCCTCAATACTAAAATATTAAGATATGACATCGCAAAGTCGTCTACAAAGTACCGTACCTACGCGCTGAGTGCTCTGACATGTTGGATAGCTACCTGCTAGATACCTATTTTTTTCATAAATGGAATTTTTTTAGGCATAAAGTATCTATAAATAAATAGATACTTTATTCCTAAAAAAATTTGGATGGTGATAAAAAAATCTCGCTGTATGTTAAAAATATATAAAAAAACAAACTGCTTTATATTAAAAATGGCATCTATTTCCCAAATTGATTAAACAGTAGGTTGCATCATTCGTACCATTAGCTAGGCAGAGGTTAGACTGACGATTTCTGACCTCAATCGTTTAATTTTAGGTGAACTGCCAATCCAAGCGGAAGTGGAGCCTGAATTCCTGCAAGCGCTGGAAAACCACACAGTTACACTTGGCCGAGACGTGCACTTCACTTGCGTCGTTAATCACCTTTCAAACTACAGGGTAAGTAACGAGTCTGTCAGTAGTTCTTGTAATTCTCAGGTCTGGCTTGCAAAGCACTTGGCATTATTAATGATGAGCAAAGGAAGTATCTTTCAAAGATATTATAGTTAAAATCTAATTATATTTGTTATATAATGTTTGATGGATGTTTGTATTTCTCGTCAATTTCATTTTGAAATCATATGTGGGTTATGTATATTTAAGTATACTAACATACTATTACAAATTGAAAATTAAAAATATTTAATTAATAATTTAATTTTTTTATACAATTTAACATTTAATTACTATTTACTTTTAAATTAAAATAACAGTGCTTTTCTATGTTTATTACAAGGTTCATAATTTATTACAAATTTAAAGTTGTACTTAATTATTTTAATCCCATCTACCGTACACTAAAACCATTTTCAAACTTTAGTCATGAGAAGAAACGGCAAAACAAACTCCACATCAACCGGGCTTATTACTATTTTATTATAGCTTAAATTACTATTTTATTTACTACATAGACTACTATCGCATTTGTGGTCAAGCGGTTCAACGTCGGACTAGACTTTTTGAGGTCCCAGGTTGGATCCTCGGCTCGGGCAATAGAAAGAAAATAGAAAATGTGTATTTAAAATAGAATTTAATTGTTAAGACTTAAAAAAAGTCTTAACAATCAAGAAGTTATATTCATATTTTTAAAGAAAGAAACACTTGTACTGTTTTACTTATCACTTATAATTTATTACTTTGTAATTAATAGCCTACCGGTTTCGCTTATACAGCATCATCAGGGCTAAAACTTAAACTACCAAACAATATTTTTGATTTGTAAATATAAATTCATTTATAAAGGGTAGATACAAAGAACTTTAAAACGTTATACAACCGAGTTGCCAGCTATAGATTATTTCACCACTAAATGGTAAAAAGTACCATTTTAGAAAATATTAAAAAACATGTCAATTGCCTCCACTAATTAATTAATTACTAAATTAAATTTACTATTTTTTACATATGTAAAACTTAATTGTTTATGATCGAATCAATTAATTAAAAGAAAAATGATAATATTATAATTGCCAATGTCAAAATTAGAAAACTAAAAAATAATATTCAATAAAACATACATGTCAAAATAAAAATAAGTAAATTAATTATTTAAAGTTAAATTATCATATTAAAAATTAAATTATTATATAAGAAAAAACTGTCCAACACTGAAATAAATTAAATTAAAATAAACGGTAAAAGGTATGTCAATATGAAATAAGCAGTAAGCAGTCAACACAATAATAATAACAATAATACTGAAATATCATTAATTGAATTTATAGCAAAACTTATGTTACATTTATTATGAGATTAAAATACTAGAAAATATTTAAAAGGGGAGATGTATAAAGTTCCAACTGATCGTTTAATAATTTTGGATTGTTTTTTCTTTTATTAATTTCTAAGGCTTCTAAAGCGTTTAGCCTCCTACCCTTATTACAGTAATGTAAGACCGAAAATTTTTTTGTTGGATTGAATGTATGACCTTCGTCCCTCAGATGTACCAAATGTAGATTCCCCTTTACCGGAACGCCAAGTTCTCATGTGTTCTTTAACTCTTATTGAAAATGGCCTTCAGTTTGTCCAACATACTCAGCATTACATTCCTCACATTCCAATCTATAGACACCACTATGCGCCATTTTAGATGTCCTTGTTTTGTTATTGAAGAGAAGGTGTTTAAAGATCCAGACGTGTAAAATACCGTGTAAGTTATAGTTTAACGTCTTTGTAATGAAATATAATGTTGTGAATGTATATAATATAATATTGTAGTTATTAAATTTGTATACAAGTATCCGGCATAAGTTTAATTTCTTACATTGTGTAAAAAAATTGCTCTGTTATCGTGTTACGTTTATCGATATAGTTCTTATAGTAATCTTTATGTGCTATGAAGTACAGTATTATTTTTGTGACATTTTGACATAAACAACACAAAATTACGTGATCGTCGATCCGTCTTTTTTTTTAAAAAAAGTGGAAATAGAATCATATAAACTATTTTGTTAATCTTTAAAAACTTTATGTTCAAGGGAAAATCGATTAAATCTTTGGCTCAATTTGTACGTATAAAGCTTGACTTCACCGGCCTATATAATATTATAGTTAATTAATTTGTACAAAAGTATTACGCAGTTATGGGGCAGAAACATGGACACTGAAGAAAGCTGACCGCAACCGCATCGATGCCTTTGAAATGTGGTGCTGGAGGCGAATGCTTCGGATCCCATGGACAGCCTTCCGCACAAATGCGTCTATCCAACAGGAACTCAAAGTAAAGACCCAAATCTCATCTATTTGCCTTCGAAGAGTACTTGAGTTCTTTGGTCACATCGCCAGGAAAGAAGGGAATAACCTTGAGCAACTTGTGGTCACCGGAAAGGTTGACGGTAGGAGACCAATAGGACGTAGTCCAATTAGGTGGACTGATCAGATCTGAACAACCTTGGAGACCAACTTACACGTTGCCCTCCATTCGGCCAAGGAGAGAAATGAGTGGCGTGCAACTGTTCGGAGCAAGATCTTTCCTCGAGTAGGGATTCACGACCCTCAGTAATGAGGATAAAGACGCGAGGAGGATTACGCAGTAGTTTAATTTCTTTAATTTTGTAAAAAACGGTCTGTTATCGTGTTACGTTTATCGATATAGCTCATGTAAAAATGACTACTAATGATTATGAGTAGCACATCACTAGCAGTCTATTAGGTATAGTATTATTTATGTGACATTTTAACGTAAACAACACAAAAATACATGGATGTCGATCTGTCTTTCGGGTTGCACTCCGGGAGTGCCCGCAGAAGTGAAATCTTGAATGTTAACGTTGTGCATTTTTGATTTTTTGGAATGGTTAGTGAATAATTTTAATTATCTGTATGAAAGTACTATCATTTATGTGGTAGAATACAATATTCATTTATTGCGCTATCTACAAACATGACAACACAAACATTCGCGCAGGCGCCCTGCGCCTTCTTAAAGAAATTGAAATAATATCGTAAAAGCTGTTTTGTTAATCTATTAAAAAACTTTATGTTCAAGGGAAAATTGATTAAATCTTTGGATCAATGTGTACGTATAAAGCTCGACTTCACCGGCCTCGCTTCGGTTCGACGATTGCTTTTGTTTTGCGCCATTAATTATGTAAGTAATTGTCAATTAGTGACTATAGATAACAGATCCGCCCGGGAGCGGGAAACGAAGCCTTCCGGAGTAATTTGCGTTTCGACAAAAAAGAATAATTTTATTTACAATCCATTAGCTTTTATACATTTTAAATTAAAGTAAAACAATCCAGATTTAAATTGCTTTTATCATTCCTGATAGTCTGAAACCACTTCCAGTAAAAATATTTGAAGGTATTTGATTTGCTATTAGAGAAAACATATTATAGTGCGAAAGATTTTCTTGCTGACAAGATTTTTTTATTATATTTAGATTAGTTTTGATTGACAAGATTAATTTTTTTATTAATTTTTTTTATTAGATTTAGATTTTCTTGCTGACAAATTTAATTTTTTTATTATTTTTTTTATTAGATTTAGATTTTCTTGCTGACAAGATCAATTTTTTTATTAAATTTAAACCTAATTTAAGTTATAAAATCATGGTTGCCGAGGAGTTTATTTAGCCGTTTTTTCTCCTGACTGGCCAGGGTTGAAAACGGTGGTAATTTATGGTAAATAGGATTAAAATTAATCAACCTTCAAAATTATTTGTATTAAATTATGAAACTTACTGAACATATCAATAAATAAAATAAACAAAAAGTGATATGATTGAAATGTTAAAATGTATATAAACATTTAATTTCTTTAAATTTAATTAAATATTTGCACACCACAATGAGGTAGAATATGATGTATTCTTAAATATCTTTGTAACAACTTTCTAAAAGGCCGACATCGACTTCATTGTTGAAAGGCCTCAATAAATATATGATTAAAAAAAAAAAAAAAAAACTTTCTAGCACACATATTTTGCAAATAAATAACTTTCATTTCATCTGTCGCCTCTGTGGTCTAGCGGCTCAGTTGTTGGACTTGACTGTTCGAGGTCCTGGGTTCGAATCCCGGATCGGGCAACAATGAGAAAGGAAATAGGGTTTTTCCAATTTTCTTTAAAAAAATGTTGCTCAGGATTGGATATGTGCCCGGTTGACGATAGTCTTGCCACATATCACATTTTGGGACTTAGTGTCTTTGGCTAGTCGTTGGTGCCCTGGTTGTGCCTCTGCCTACTTCTTCGGGGATATGGGCGTGAATATCCTTTTTTTCATTTCATTTTCATTTTAAATGTGTGTGCTAAGTGTGAGTTTTGTTTATGATTTGAATCGAACCCAAGCCTCGCGGTTGGTCGAAGTTGTTAGGCGTGTACGCTAGCCACTCGACCAATGAGACGGTATTAAACAAAAAAATAAAAAGTTGCGTCAGTTACACTATTTATAGCTCAAGAACGGCTGTACCGGTTTAGCTGAAAATTGATAGGGAGGTAGCTTACAACTAGGAAATTTTATCCCGTTCAATTTTAAGGAAACTAGGAAAAAAAACATTTTAATTTTACCCATATAAACTAAACGGGTTTTACAAAGTTCGCCGGAGTATCTGTATGTTAATATATAGGATTTATAACTTAAGAACAGCTAAACTGATATCCTTAAAAATTAATGGGAAGGTAGCTTAAACCCAGGAGACGGACGTAGGAAACTTTTTTTCTATTCTATTCTATGTTTTCAAAGTCGAGGGTAAACAGCTAACTATAAATTACAATATATTTATGAAATATAGTCCACAAAACAGAGACAGTCAAGGCTGTAGATAATTTAAATAAAGATAATTAACACAACTAGGGCAAACCCAAATAGAACCCTAGCACGTAACAACACGTGCATGAATATCTATTTCCTAAAAATATTCCCATATTCCTTTTACTTTATGGCGTGAAACTGCAAACAGTCACACATCTCTCCTGGTAGAATCTTCACGCCCGAACCTACAAAGAAATAGGCAGAGACCATAAGTCCCATAATGTAATAAGTCGCAAATTCATCGCTAACCGGACACATACCCAATTCCGGGCAATGACGTTTAAATAAGGAACTTGAAAAACACATTTTCTTTCACCCTGACCCGGGGTCGAACTCGGGAAGTTAAATTCAACACCGGACAGTTAGATAGTGGAGACGGTCTCCAGGTGATAAATAGTGTCGTTGTCCTGTGGCCGAGATGTCATGACTATTGTGCAAGTTTTCCTTCTACCTTCCGGACAAGAATATGATAATATCATAAAGACAGCAGGAATATGATATGCGGTGCATCCCTATCTGGGCAAGTTGCTCCATCGCACTCTGCTAACAGTGGTCTTATGGGTAGTGACCAATGTTGCCTATGATCGTCTCTTCCGAGGCAGATGGTATGTTCTACATAAAAGACCTTAACGAACACGCGGAAAATTGATAATTTAAATAAAGCGTCGCATATTTTAAATAGTTTGATTATCTTGTTGGTAGAGAGGTTAGCGTACACGGCTAACTTCACCAAACAACCGCGAGGCTCGGGTTCGATTTCCGACTGGGTCAGGCATTTGTGTGATGAACATTTAGATCTGGTTACATTTCCGGGTCGAGGTGATTACTGAATGTATTTATTCAAGTATTTCTATCGTTGACCTATGGGTTTACTTAGTGGTTATTTACTTAGTGGAAGAGTTTTTTATTAGAAAACTAGCTGACCCAACAGACGTTGTTCTGCTATACGTTTATTGTGATTTTAGCAAAAAAATTGGAGTGGGTCACCCTTATCACTTAGGGGTATGAAAAATAGATGTTGGCCGATCGTCAAAACTGTTCAATATGCTTACAAAATTTCAAGAGAATCGGTCGAGCGGTTTCAGAGGAGTTCAATTACGCACACCGTGACTCGAGAATTTTATATATTAGATTGGAAAAACCACATTTTTTTTTATTGGCTGACTTAGTAATCAAACCTCGGACCCTAATGAAGTCAAGTCCAATACCTAGACTACTAGACCACAGAAGCGATTTTGAGGATTACCTAAATCATTCCACTATTTTATTTTAAACATATAATTTCACTTCAGACTTCAATCTAATTAAATAAAATATTTACTCATATTTTTAAAGAAAGAAACATTTGTACTGTTTTACTTATCACTTATAATTTATTACTTTGTAATTAGTAGCCTACCGGTTTCGCTTATACAGCATCATCAGGGCTAAAACTTAAACTACTTAAAACTTTAACTTTTTTTTTAATAGTTTAAGTTTTAGCCCTGATGATGCTGTATAAGCGAAACCGGTAGGCTATTAATTACAAAGTAATAAATTATAAGTGATAAGTAAAACAGTACAAGTGTTTCTTTCTTTAAAAATATGAATATTTGGAAGTTTTACCAAGTGCCGACGATGGAAAATATCAAATATAAAATATTTACGTACATAACATTAAAACTTGGCTACATCTTCCAGTGCAATTAATCTAAAAGCCTGCTCGTAAAAACTTTTTAAATGATCAACTACGTCTAGTTTCGAAATAGGACTTCAAAATTAACAAAGTTTTCAATATATAAGCAACTAGCGGCCCGCCTCGGCTTTGTACGGGTATAAAATATATAAACGTTCCTCTTCAATCACTTTATCTATTTAAAAAAAATCTATTAAAATCCGTTTCGTAGTTTTAAAGATTTAAGCATACAAAGGGACATAGGGACAAAGAAAGGTACTTTGTTTTATTCAATGTAGTGATATATAGTAGCTATAAAACCCTATCCTTAGAGAAAATACAGCAACTTTATATTTAATGAATATTGTATTTGAACATAACTTGCGAAGTAAGGTTAAAATGTAAGAAAATGGGAAATAATACACGGAATCTAAGAAAAAAATATATTTTCTTTTTTCCATACTGGAACTCAACAAGATTAGAATGAAGTACGCCGGAAAGCTAGTACTCAATCACTCAAGTGCGATGGAACAGAAAATTAACTTTAATATAATTCATGTGAAATTATCACTAATTTTGTAGAAAAGTGATTGAATCTTCGCGCTCATATCCCCGAAGAGGTACGCAGAAGCACAACCAGAGCAACAATGTAATAGGAGGCAAGCCTATCGCCAACCGGGCACATATTCAATCCCGAGCAACGTTTCTTACAATAAAAAATTGAAAAATCTAGATTTTCTTTTTGTTGCTTTACTCGGTAATCGAACCTGGGACCTCATGAAGTCAAGTCTAACACCTGGACCGCTAGACCACTTAGGCGATCTTGATTCAATTTAAATGGGGACATTATTTTATATCAAGTTATTAAAATTGGATGTACCGAGTAAAAGATTATGTGTTAACACATAAAAAATACGGTAAAACCAGAACCTCCTTTTTTGAAAGTAAGAAAAAACAAACTGTAACTCAAGCCGGTATACTAGCCATTTAACTGAAGCGATTTATACGACGTATCTATTGAATGAGAATCGGTTCTCCTTTTTTCCTTTCAGTCGACTGTCATAAATTCTTGGCACAAAAATCTTTACGAAGTACGCCATAGTCATAACGAAGACGTTTTCTTGAAGTCTGCCTACAAAGTGCAATTATTTGTGCTAGTAAAAGTAGCAAAAAATTTTTAGGAGAAAAAAGCCGTTTTGTATGAAGTTAATAGAGGGAGAGCTATATCTTCACAGCTTTAACTAGATCCTTACAGGTTTTGTGTGATTGTATGTGGCATGAGCTCATTTTTTTTTACAATACGCAGTTTTTTTATGATATTGAAAGGCAAAAAAGCTGGCCGATTTTATGATGGTAAAAAATTCACGCCGCCTACAAACACCAAAGGTGGTAATGGCACGTTGCCAACCTTGGGCCGGATTGTTAGAGCTTGAGCAAAAGTAAGTTTCCCGGCTACCTTATCCTCCCAACCGGAACACGTAACCGGCAAGTGCAGACGTTATGGCTACAGGAATAGGTAAGGCGGTGGTACTAAGTCGCTGTGGTACTAAGGGCTAGTCGCTGTGAAACTTTACCACCTAGTAAGTGTAATGTCTGTTCACTTCTTTGGTGACTAAACAAAATTTGCTAACATGTAAGAAAATGTAAGTGCTAAGGTTCTATCACGCTCTCCTGATTTTATCTTATAATAATATGTAAAACATCACGTTTCAAGGTATATCAACAAACATCGGTTCATGGTATATTCAGTACTTTAATTCAACGTCTGTTGAGTTACCCATTCCTAACCAATCGCCTTACCTATTTCTGCCACTATAACGTCTGTGCTTGCCGTTGACGTGTTTCGGTTCGGAGGATGAGATACCCTGTAAACTTACTATTGCTTGAGGCCTAATATAACGGTAAGCATCAGGTTGGCAACGCACCATTACAACTTTTGGTGTCTCTAGGCAGCGTTTATTTCTTATCATCAGAAAATCTCAATAAAAAGAATATCCAATATCTTTACATACATACATACATACGTATCTTCACGCCAAGTCCCTTATGTGTTAGGCAGAGAGTATCGAGTGCCAGACCTCACGATCCTGACAAATCTTTCTGGCTTTCTTAACTTTCATTACCCTTTTCATACAAACATGCCGGTTTCGAAAACTCTTGACACCACCCTCGGATAATATCCGAGTGATCTGATCGTGGAAAGTCAACCGTGGTCTCCCAGGGTACCTACCTACATCCATCCACATTCGCATTATATATCTGCTTTGTCAGTCTTTCATCTGACCTCCTTTTCACATGACGGAACCAGCGGAGCATACCCTTTCGCATTTTAGCACCAAACCATTTTTTATATTATTTAAGCACAATTAAATTAAAAAAAAACACTAAACAACAAACAAAAATGTGCAAGAAGAAATCCCATTCATATAATTGCATCAGTCATTTGAGTTTGAACGCATATTTTGTAAAGCATAAACAAAGCTTGTTGGATCGGGAATCTTCATTTAACAAAATGCAGGACAGCGTAGTTCTTGATAGCTTTATTTAATTTCTGCTACTTTGAAGCTTTTAAGCCGCGGTTTAAATAAGAACATTAACATTGTATCCCTTCTAGATTTTTCTATACTAGAGGTCGCCCATTGCTCGAAATTCAACTACACCAAATTTTAATATCTTGTTGATAAGAACGCCATCTTTATTTCTTAAGACCAACTACTTTGTTTCCAAACTTTTTTGTGCGCCATCTGTGATCTTTTTTCGTTATCATCAATATATTTGTTTGTGGGTGTCAAATGCATGGTAGTGTGGGTAATGATTTATTTATTGATTTAATGTACGATATAAGTATTATTGTAGAAAAATATTAGCATTCTGCACTTCTCCTACACATAAACTATAAGTGTGCCAAATTGTATGCTCCTGCGCAATTTTCGTAAAAAGGGGTCCAAAATTTTGGCATCACGTATTATTAATGTATATAATATTACGTGTAACGGTTTGTAGATTCACAAATAAGATGAGTATTATGGTCATGTTAACTTTGATGATATCTTGTGTAGAGGTCATTAAAACACGTATTTATTTGATACTAGCCGATCCGTCGAACTTCGTATCGCGTCACAGCTACTAACAATTTGTATGGACAAAATAGACAAGTGATTTTGCCCAGTTTTTCAAGCAATTATCCCGGTTTTATCTAATTATGAACTTCTAGTGATAGTAACAAATGCAACAAAAGATAATTTCTTAAATTGGTTAATCGGGTTAGACTTAGGCGTGATACGATAAAAATCGAAATCGCATCCCCATTGCAGATGTATTCGGTGAACCGTTTCTCAAATACAAATAGAAAAAGTAGTAGTACAGTAAAGTTTGGGGATTCTACTTAGAACTAAAACTCATTTTTATCATCAAATCCTTAAGTGTATCTATGGATACCTCTTTTTAGATTTTTTTTAAATAGTAGGTATATTTACTTATGTGCGGAATATGTGTGTTAAAAAGTTGATACAAAGATATTTAAGAATACAACATAATCAATCAATAGAAATCAGATATGCTAATGATATAACATTTAAATCACAGCACTTATTTTATTTTTAATGTATATCTTATTCATATGTTTAGTAAGTTTCATAATTTATAACAAATAATTTTAATGGTTGATTAATTTTAATCCTATGTAGCGTACACTACCACCGTTATAATAAATGTTGTACAAATAGATTATGAAATGAAATTAATTTCGGAATATGTATGTTTAAAAGTTGTTACAAAAAACTTATTCTTACCAAAAAAAAAACATAACGATCAGATTTTACCCTTTCTATATCTATACTTCTTTACTGATATTATAAAGAGGAAATATTTAATTTTTTTGTTTATTTGTTTGAAATGAATAGGCTCCGAAACTACTGGACCCATTTCAAAAATTCTTTCACTCTTAGAATGCTACATTATCCCTGAGTGACATAGGCTTTGTTTCATCAAAATCGGTGCAATAAAAGCCAAATTGCTTGTCTACCATAAACTACCAGCGTTTGTATTTTTAAATATTTTCGTTTCATGACAATACACCCATGAAAATCGAAACAAACCTATGAAAAACGATGCTTTAAATATTCTTTGAATTACATGTCTGCTCTGAAATTGATTTTTAAAAGAAAAACCAAACGGATGTTTTTATGTTCAACGTAAAAACATGAGCTAATTTACTATACACTTGCGGATGATTTATAAGCGTACCTCGTCTTCCCAGATGTTGCGAACAATAAATATTCAAACGTTCCGATATATTGGAGTAATCAAAGAAATATTTGCAGAGCTCCATCTATTAGTATTAGTCGCCTCTGTGGTCTAACGGTTCAGTTGTTGGACTTGACTGCATGAAGTCCCGGGTTCGTATCCCGGGTCGGGCAACAAAAAGAGAATTGGGTTTTTTCCAAAAAAAAAAACAAAAAACAATGTTGCTCGGGATATGATATGTGCCCGGTTGGCGATAGGCTTGCTACCTATCACATTGTGGGACTTAATATCTTCGGCTATTCGTGGGTGCCCTGGTTGTGCCTCTGCCTACCTCTTCGGGGATATAGGCGTGAAGATACTTTTTTTCATCTATTAAATATTGGCGCTAGGCTAAATGTTTTTTTATGATATTGGAAGGCAAACAAGCAGATGGATACTCTGAATAAAAAAAGCGCGAGTCGGTTTTTTGCAGTTTTACTTCCTTTTTTTATTTCAACAATGAGTACTCTTATTTTGAAGGCTCATAATTCGTATCCTTTGAAAATGTTGTTGTTTGTAACTCATTTCACAAAGTTGTGATTATAAAAACAGTTTATCTATGAAAAAAAAACACGTAAGATAAAAAAAATAATAAGTTCATTTCGATTTTTTTCAAATACAAATATTATTGTATTCGTACAAAACAAAAAAATATAACCGTCAATAATGTAATCTACGTAACTGTGATTCCAAAAAGACACAAAGATGGCAATTCTGCTGTGCACCAACAAAACTCGACATCGATATGTCCGATTAATCTGGACATATTATAAACTGGTGTCGTCTATAACCGAGTTCAAAAACCGAGGAGGTTTTCAATTCGGCCGGTATACTTTTTTATGTATGTTCACCGATTTATGGTTTGATGCGGAATAGTTTCGAATTGGTCCCATAAAAATTTTATTTAAGTAGGCCTATTAGTTTTTGTCATATGAGTATTTAATCATGTCAGCAATAAACTAAAACGTATTAAATAAAAATAACAACGTTAACTAAAACCAACTTCAAAACTAAAACGTAAAAATAATAAAGATTTAATATTAATTATATACTACCTATTACTTACATCATGTGCTATTTACTAATAGGTTTGAAGTCGGTTGAATTTAATACTTACTTATAATATAATTATTAGTTTAAGGCTTGGCACCGACTTGAAACCTATTGGTAAATGACTAATGTAAATAATATGCATAATATAATTAATAGATATTAAAATTTTATTATTTTACACTTTTTTAGTTTTGAAGTTTTTTTTTAAATTAACGTTGTAAAATAGATGAGAATGTGTTTTGTCTTTTTTTATTACTTTCGTTGAAAGAAGATAACTCGCATAACAAAATTACTACCAAAGACTTTCCTGACATTAGAAGAAACAGATGAGAATTGACAAAAAAAAACAAAAGGAACGACAGTTTCAATGACTCGTGTTCGTAAAAACAAACAGAACATCTTAATTTTGTTGTTGGTTATTTCTTGTATCTTATTTAACTAATTACAAGAAAAACTTTCTTAGCAAAGTATTACAAAAACTACGGGTTGCACCCCGGGAGTGCCGGCAGAAGAGAACATTTTAATATTAACGTTGTGCATTTTTGATATTTTGGAATGGTTCTTATCAGTATGAAAGTAGTATCATTTATGTGGTAGAATACAATATTCATTTATGGCGCTATCGTACACAAACATGATAACACGAACATGTTAGGAATTTTCGACCAGGTCAGGTGTCCTGACACAAGTTTAAAAGTTTCATAAAACTAGATGAAATGATGAAAACATTATTGTACTAAATTCATAAAACTAGATGAAATATTGACTCGAAAGTCGGAAATAAACTCTTTTGTACTTTCGAAATTAACGGCGCAGAATACGTCCAAACTTACTTGTGTTGACCCTCGTTAAAATTACGTTATAACAAATTTTAATCTTCATTATAGCTATATTTTGTCGCCTCTGTGGTTTAGCGATGCAGGTGTTGGACTTGATTGCATGAAGTCCCGGGTTCGAATCGGCCACCAGGTTCGAATAGCCAACCGGTTTCGCTATTCAAGCATCATCAGGGCTATAAAAACTGAAGTTTTGTTGAAAACAATACCAATTAATTGTTATTCTCAAAATGTCGGTAAATAAAATAAAAATGATTGGGTGATGACATTTGTAAACAAATTTGATTTGACGGGGTTGACAACGTTAGATTTTTCTTCAATAATGGGGAATTTTTACCTTAACTTAGGAACACTAATGTTATTTATTAAACTAAGTTCTGATATTAATAAATGTGATAAATGTTGTAAAAATGTAAATCAAATTAAATGTAGTTATTAATGTAAATAATAATATACATTATATAAACTAATTATGTAGTAGGACGCATCACTTGAGCTCATACAATATCTTTAATGAGATTAGGTGTTGTCGCCTCTGTGGTCGAGCGGTCCGGGTGTTTTACTTGACTGCATGAGGACTCGGGTTCGAATCCCGGGTTGGCCAACAAAAAAAAATTGGATTTTTCCAATTTTTTAATAAAAAAAAATGTTGGACGGGATCGAAAACGTGCCCGGTTGGCGATAGGCTTGCCACCTATCCCATTATGGGACTTTAGTATCTTCGGCTAGTCGTGGGTGCCCTGGTTGTGCCTCTGCCTACCTCTTCGAGGATATGGGCGTGAAGATACTTAGGTATTAGAGTCACTCAATAGCTCGTACCGATTTAGCACCATCATAATCATCTTGTCTATTGCTGCCACCACAACAATGGTGCTCGCAAACGTTATATTCAAGTTTTGAGGCCCGGGTGTCTTAAGGCTTAAGATATAATAAACTTTTTGTATTTATTACTAATAGCTAAGAAAATAATTTGGTTGGTCCGGGCTCCCTTGCAGAATAGACCATCTGCCTTCCTGCCAGGCAGCTCGTAAAAGGCGAGCATAAGCTTACTGTTACTAACACCGTGACATCTGACTAGGTGGTCTAGGTGGTGACTAGGTGATTTCGCAACGACTCACCCTGATTAGTAACACTGCCTTACCTATTCCTGCTGCCATAACGTCATGACGTGTTCCGGTTTGAAGGGCAAGGTAGCCGGTAAACTTACTTTTGCTCGAAGCCTAACATCACGGCCTCAGGTTGGCAACGCATGGTTACCACTTTTGGTGTCTCTAGGCGACGTGAATTTCTTACCATCAGGAAATCCGTCTGCGTGTTTGCCTTCCGTTATCATAAAAAAAAAGAATGAAGTACACACCTGATGGAAAGTTAAGAAGAGCGCGAAGGATCAAATCTTTTAAATATAATCTCTACATAAACAATGTAAGAAATATAATACATGTTAAATATATACCAATTTTCCTGTCACGAGTAAATTAGCTACGTTACACGACATTAGAACTAAGGTACACATTTGATGAGCTTGTACGTACACTTTCGACGTGACAGGAATGTAATAATGTTACTCTGCCTTCCATTTAATATTATGAGCGGAGAATGTCTATCACTTTGTCACGTCACCTTGAGATAGCACCCGTAATACTGTATCGGAGTTATACCGTTTACTTCTTCATTAATGTAATATTTAATATCAATAATATGACGACGTATATAATAGTCTCAGTTTATTTTTTTAAATAATAATCAACAATGTATATGCATTGATATATCGGTTACAAGTGTGTATCAAAATCGCCTTCGGACACTGTTATTTTTTTTTACCTAGATGAGAAGAGAATCCTAGAATAACAGAGAAGACATAGACAGCAAAAAACAGTTTACATTTTACAGTACAATTATTAAATACTGCGGATCAACTCGAGGGGTCGACCCGCAAAAGTTTATGCAATTGGTTTACACTCACTCGTACTGGTATTATCCATTGCGAACCCTATACTGTCGGAAATATGTAAGCAATACAAAAACTGCAATGAAGTGACGTTTCATTTTAGATCTCGCGCAAGCGACCTGCGCTGTCTTATTCGCGCATGTGAAGTGCGCCGCCTTATGATCTGATGATCTGACGCGAGTTTAGAAGAAAAAACATGCGCGACGCCGCTATAGAAGTTTTCCCTTCAAAAAATCTTACAATTTAAATTAAATTTAAATTCTTACATTCTCCTGACTCGCTTTGTCGTTCTCTGTTGCCCTTCCCTATACCCTATACCCTTCTTGTAATTCTGCTGTATATTCTCATTCATTCACATTTCATGCTGCAAGGTTTTTGGAACTCTTTACCTTGTGAAATTCGTGGCTGCGAAACTCTTGATTCTTTCAAGAAACATCTGAAAGAGCATTTCTTTGCACTAGCTTTACATTTTATAGATTGATATGCGGAAAAAATTGATAATAGGACAAAAAGATGTTCTATAATATTATAGAACGTATTAATAAAATAACACAAACAGACAAACATAATAACTCAAACAAATAAGTTCGCGACAACTTGTATCTAATGCATTAAAATTAACTTACTAAGCAACTAAAATAAATTATAATTGCGGTTTTACTTATAATAATTGCAATAACTATTATAAAAATAGTGACCATAATATTCGGACCATGTTATCCATACCTTCATTTCAATCCCTATCCAAATAATTCATTACATATTCAAGACTGCTTAATTTTCTTGTGACAACTTTCAGAATAATTCAAATAGGATAACCTATTCAAAGACGTTACGAAATTAAATTTTCGTCCTAAACAAAATACTTACCTAGTTATAAGACGCGAATGTGATGTAGTCACGTCGCTTCCTTGTACCTAACTCGGCTTCGCTCCGATAATAGAACTTATATTATCTATACTACCAATATAAATGAAAGATCTGTTGTTTGTTTGTACCGAATAATCTCCGAAACTACTGGACCGATTCGAAAGATGCTTAATAGAAAATTAGAAGCCGACATTAACCCCGATAAACATAGGATATTTTTACCGTGATAAAAAGCTTAATTACCACTAGGGAAAATACGCGTACTAAAACAACACGGATAAGGGAGAAATACCCTTCTATACTGAGATTGGTGGCGCTGTTGCCAGTATGTCAACTCTTAACGGCTTAACTGAGTGGGTTGAAATTTGGCATGTGTATTTTTATGACTCCACAGACACGAGTTATGCATACCTAATAAATTTTTGGATACATAATAAATAAATTTAATCAAAGTCATTTATATACTGTAAGAGGATACTCAGAACGTTTGCAATAAATCTCTTTTGTTTTTAATGGGTAGATACACCAATTATAATGAGAAATATTTTATTGTTAGTTTGTTTGTATTGAATGATATTGAAAATTCTTTTGCCAGTGGAAGCCATGGCTCTTTAATGAATTAGGCTACTTTTTATCGCGGGACAATGTTTCACGGGACAGCCGGTAAAAGGACACCGGGTAATAAAAACATCCTTCCGTAATACCGTACCGTACCGTAACCAGTTACCATAGCTATAATTTACAATATATTAATCATACGGTTTTCCTTGTATGGGTCCGGGTCCCCTGTATAGAGTATACCGCCTTTGTCACTACCAAGTAGCCAGTAAGAGGCGGGTAAATGTTAAATGGATCATTACCAAGACCACCTATCCAAGAAGTATACTCTCCAGTCATGGGCGCCGGCAGCAGGGTGCAAGGGGGTACATTTGCACCCCCTTGTCCGGGAAGAATTCTATGTATTATAAAAAATATATTTTTTTTTACCCGAACCAGTGGGAGAGTAATGCTTTTCGAATGTATGTATGTTTGTGTTCTTATCTTATGTATCGATGGAGATGCACCTCCCTGAAAATAATCCTGGCGGCGCCCATGTCTCCAGTATGCTTTCCAGCAGTACTTATTCTTATGCAAATTATTTCATAATCTAGCACAAATACACTTATAAGCCGTATGCGAACGCTATATGCGTTGGATTTACCATACTTTAAGATATAATTTATCAATATTTATCAATGTGACTCAGCTGCAAGGCATGACACAATTGTTTGAATAAAAACTTTCTACAGCGCTTCTTCTGGTAACCAAGGAAACTAAATTTTTAAACTAGAATTGCGACGAAAATTACAGAATAGATTCCGCAATTTCCGTAGCAACTAATGGTAGAAGCACAAATAAGTTGGTAGCACTACACCTTGTTAATTTATTATCATTGTACAGTACTACTATTTAAATTATGCGCTTCGGCTTTCTACTTGTAACTCTTTTTACACTTTAAACTTTTATTTTTAAATTGGCTGACCTAATCTAATTTTAAACGAAATAATTTATTAGTATCTTCGGCTAGTCGTACCCTGGTTGTGCCTCCGCCTATATTTACGGGGATATAGGCGTGAAAATACTTAATTATGTGTAATAACAACTCTATATATCTTTAAAATACATTCAGATTTCCGAAGATTGACGAATATAGCCGAAGCGCAAAATTTAAATAGTACTCCTGTACACTTATATAGAAACAACATAAATCTACTTACCAAGTTTCAAACTGTGTATGGATAGTTTTTATAGAAAGTTTGTTTTCAAACTTATTGCTCCTTTGTTCAGTGGATTCCGACATTACTTTCCACCACTTGTCTGAGTAATTCGTGGCTGTTGACGTTTCACCTACTTTCAGTAGAATATTGCATGCAACAAAATAGATAACCGACGATAGCTTGAAGTGCCAAGAATTTTACCCAACCAATTATTTTTCAACCGACGGGAAAACGGAGGTTCTACATTTTACGAGAACATTCTTCAAGTTCATCCTATCATTTTATAAATGTGAAAGTTTGAATGTTTGTTTGTTACGCAAAAACTGCACAACCAGTTTTCATGAAATTTAACACAACATAGACGTTAACTTGGATAAACAAAAAATAAAATAAAAAATGTTTCTGTTAGACCATTAATCACGCGGGCAACGCCGCGGGCAACAGCTAGTCATTCATATTTTTACGCAAAAATATAGCGTACAAATACGACACTCTCCTGATGGTAATATATACCATAGATGTCACATCAGCGTTGTTGTCCTGTGACTGGGATGTCATGTGTATTTTGCAATTCTTCCGACTACACTCCGGAACGAGATATGATAGTTTCATATGGCGGCAAGAATAGATAAATCGGTGGATTATTACCGAGTAACTTGTTTGCACAGCATTCTACCACCGATAGTCTTGTTGGTAATGACCAGGTAGGTAGCTCTGCCATTGGACCCGGAGCAACACAGATATACTATCTAATTTTGCTAATTCATTTTTTTGTTAGTTATTGTTAGCAGAGTTCAGCAGACTCTTATAATAAAAAATGGCAAAAATGCAGGGAAAATGAAAAAAAAACAATGCCTTAATCCATATCAATTGCTATCAGCTATTAATAATATTAAGTGGTATGAAGTTCGCTGGGTCGCTATAAAATTTCGAAACATTCACATTCTATTATGTTCGACTTGACGGTTTGATTTCAAACTTGATTAATCAAAATATTTAATATAATAAAATGCTCAGTCCAAATAAATTGATAATTTTGGAACTAAAGATTTAAATATTAATAACTAACTGTTAGGGCGTGCTTCGTTCCACCTGTGTAGTTTGTATAGTAAATACTAAAATGTTGTTTTTCCAAGATTCCTCACCGTCGATCGAGATAAAAAGTAGGTATTCTATCTTCGTTTCTTGGTTTTATCTATCTCCCCATTAAGTTTCAGCTTTCGGTATGGTTGTTCTTGAATTATAAATAGGGTAACTAAGACAACTTCTTTTATGTAATAATAATAATAATAATAATAATAATA
>NJDD01001562.1:907692-919875 GCA_002245505.1 Calephelis nemesis | reverse complement strand
GGGGGGAAGAGAGAGTAATTTTTGTGTGTATAAATGATATGTCAAATTTGTCAGGCTATCTTAGCGGATTTCTATCATTTTTCTACAGGACACTACCACAAATTCATTAAAATATATTATATCCATGAGATAAGGACGCAGGTTGAGGGTTCAAATTTCAAATGAATAAAGTGAATTTGTTTTTCCGAAAGATATGTGCAGATGTAACATGATTTCATTAATAATGTTAATTATTATTGTTAATTTTAAATGTAATAATTTTAAAATACTTTTCACAACTCCTGACAACGACTGAAATGATCGGAATGTAATATAGCATACAGATGGTTTTAAACGGAATGAAAATAACAAACCAACTTTGTTCTTATAATAACTGCTGCTCGCGGGGTTGCCCGCGTGGTCCCGCAGAAACGTATATGTTAATCCAAATTACCCTCTACGCGTGTACCAAATTTCATAAAAATCGGCTTAGCACTTTTTGCGTGAAGACGTAACAAACAAAAAGACAACTTTTCGCTTTTATAATATTAAAAGAACTGTCAGTTTGAAGACAGATCAAGACACAGACAAAGTCATGAAAAACGTCTACCTAACTAAAATTTAATTAATTTAAAACATGTACCTGAAAAAGTACGTAATAAATTACTAAAAACATTAATGATCAAATAAAAATTCTATTCATTTACAGCTAATTATTTTTATTTTAATTAACTTCCTGCAAAAAGAAAATAATTTTCTTTGCATCTAGACTTACAAATAAGGGACGGAATAGTAAATATCTGACTTAATTAAAAGAAAAACATCAGGGGAATGAGTGTTTGTAGACGCCTCTTTGTTTTGTCAATACTTTTTACTTTGATTAGAGAAAAACCCTTAAGGCTAAAGTTTTTTAATGAATTCGTACATGGATAAAATTTGTGGTCTTTATTAAACAAAAGTTGCGTTATCTCAGTTTACATTTTTTGAAACGAGACAACTAAATTGAGTTTTTTTATTTAAGCGCAGTATAACTTTTATCGCATCTGTGGTCTAGCGGTCCAGGTGTTGGACTTGATTTCATAAGGTCCCGGGTTCTATTCCCGGGTCGGGCAATAGAAACAAAATTTGGTTTTTCCAATTTTTTAATCGAAAAAAAAGATTGCTCGGGACCGGATGAGTGCTCACTTGCCACCCATCACATAGTGGGACTTAGTGTCTTCAGCTAGTCGAGGGTGACCTGGTTGTGCCCCTGCCTACCTCTTCGGGGACATGGGCGTGAAAACGCTTTTCTTTTTTTTAAACTGCAAAAAACGGACTACAATTATTTCATTAGTAGTTTGCGATTTGATATTTTTTTTCAAAATATGGATAATTAAGAATCCGGTAGAAAATACTAATTTTATGCATTACCAATTATAACTCAAAAACGACTAGTCGGATACTGATGAAGTTGAGGGCCACCTAGAAATCATAATCTTTCTTTCTAAAAAGTTAGACAGTGCTTCAAGGAAACAAATTAGGTAAAATATAAGTGCAACTTTTTTTCACTATTGTTTAGAGAGGCAGATAATTTATAAAAACATATTATCTTCAGCTTTTTTTATGATATTGGAAGACAAACAAGCAGACAGATTTCCTGATGGTAAGAAATTTACGCCGCCTAGAGACACAAAAGGTGGTAATAGTGCGTTGCCAATCTGAGGCCGGGATGGTAGGCCTCGAGCAAATGTAAGTTTACTGGCTACCTTACCCTCCTGACCGGAACATGTCAACTGCAAGCATTGACGTTATGGCGACAGGAATAGATAAGGCGATGATACCAATCCGCGCTAGTTGCTGCAAAACTCTACCACGGTGTTAGTGACGGTAAGCCTATGCTCGCCTTTTACGAGCTGCCTGTTAGGAAGGCAGATGGTCCTGGCTACAAAGGAGCTACTGATATTTTAAATAACAATCACGAAAATTGTACTTTTGATTAGTTACTTATTTGTAGAAATATTTTTCTTCATTTGACCGGTAGAGGGGGCCCTCAAAGTTTTGATTCAGGGCCTTTTCACGGCACACTTTTGCACACTTTCCCAGTAACACTAGTTTTAAACTAAAAATAAAGATATCACTTTATTTAATACAATCAGTATTTTAATACAAATTATTTGCAACACCTCTTTTGTCACCTCTGTGGTCTAGAGGTCCAGGTGCTGGATTTGACTTTTTTGGGTCTTCGGTTCGAATACCGGGTCGGGCAACAAAAAGAAAATTTGGCTTTTCCAATCATTTAATAAAAAAACGTTGCTCGGGATTGGATATGTATCCGGTTGGCGATAGGCTTGCCACTTGTGTGCACATGATGTGTGTGCCCATCACATTGTGGGACTTAGTGTCTTCGACTAGTCGTGGGTGCCCTGGTTTTGCCTGTGCCTAGCTCTTCGGGGATATGGGCTTGAAGATACTTTTATATTTGCAACACTGTACAGTAGTACAATTTAAATTATGCGCTTCGGCTATATTCGTTAAGCTTTGGAAATCTGAATGTATTTTAATGATTAGATATCTTTAAAATACATTCAGATTTCCGAAGCTATATATATATTATATATATTGTAGTTAATACACATAACTAATCATTTCGCTTAAATTTCGATTAGGTCAACCAAATTAGAAATAAAAGCATAAAGTGTGAAAATAGTTAAAAGTGTAAAGCCAAAGCGTATAATTTAAATAGAAGTACTATAGTTGCGTTTGATGAACTAGTTGTACCTGGCAATAACATCATTTGACGTTTTTCTACTGCCTTAAAATTATTCTAGCATACAATGAAATTGTTACTAATTTATTTCCCAACCGCAACAAAGCGAGATGTCACTTGAAAAATGTGCGAGAACGGATACGTTGTGGTCATGGAAATATTTAATTAACACAAAATTCACGTCATTTATAATTTTGCCTGAAATTTTTGTACTTAAATCTAGGCTTTTGTAATAGCCGATCAGAAATAAGTCACACAATGAAAAGTAATGTAGTGGTCGAAGGTTATAAAGTAAAGTATCTTTATGCGCATATCCCCAAAGAGGTAGGCAGAGGCACAACCAGGGAACTCACGACTAGTCTAAAAGACACTAAGTCCCACAATGTGACAATTTATTTTTCTCTGAAGGAAACTCTTGGATCTAGGTTATAAATTGACCTTATTCTCTTTAGTAAAATAAGTATAGTATTTACTTCAGCAGAATTTCTTGCGAGAACAATTATATGCTTTGAAAATAACTAAAATAAATCAACTTAGCGGTTTCAACATTAATTAACTGTCTCATTTTAACATTAACAGCATACGCTGCTGAGCTTATCCTGATTGCAAGTATATCAAAGTGCGGGCCTCATTGTAATTTTTATCAATTGTTATTCCTAAAAAAGTAGTAAAATCTGCAAGGTCCAGCTTGTTCCCATTAAGTTGTAGGCATTTGTGTGATGAACATTTAGATGTCTGCATTTCCGGCTCTGGGTGTTTAATAAAATAATTCTGGTATCCATTTAAGTACTTCTATATATTAGAATCGTTTACAAATACCCATAACACAAGCATAATTGACTTACTCAAGTTAGATTCAACTTGTATTAAAAAATATATATATATAATTAGTATTATAAGTTGTGAAGTTTATAATGTTGCACGACCAAAATTAAACGTCTCTAAAAAGTAATGCACAAATGTGCCGTTTTATTACTTGGGGTGAAAGAAGATAGCAGCAGATCTGCATACCTTACCTAAACTGAAGTTTGTGCTAACCAATTTACCCAATATTCTTAAACATCTCTGGTGTCTAAAACATATTTGGCTTAGCTTGGGATAAATATTAAAAATGATTGAATAAGTGAATGAATGAATATACTTTATTATGCACCAAAATTCACAAAATAATACACACTCTTTCACTCATATTTAACTCAGGTGCAAAAAGGTGGTCTTATCGCTTCAGTGTGATCTCTGCCAATGAACCTTAGATATTAAGAATACTTAGATAATAAGTAATATTCGATTAGATCATCCAAAATTCTCCTAATTTTTCAACTTAAAAAAACATTTGTTTTTTATAATATTTGTTTATGTGACTCAATTTGCGATATTTGAAAATGTGAAATAAAGTATTATATCTCAAAAAATCACGACTATCTTGTTTTAGCAAGCTATCCGCCTTGATACGTATTACGTTGAGGGTGCCCTGGTTGTTCCTGTGCCTAGCTCTTAGCTTTTGGGGTCTTATACGCGTGTGAATGAGATCACCCACCCAACTTCGAATTATCGTAAAACAGTTAAGCCCGATATTTTTAGAAATAAATTAACTTGCACACACGTACATACTTAACATTTGATATTATGTTATGTTATTAATATTATAAATGCGAAAGTTTTGTTGTTTCGCTGCTTAAACCGCTAAGCCTAACACTTATGAAGTTTTTCACACACATAGAGGATAACTAGGATTAACACAAAGGAGGACAAAAATATTCCTGTGGTACCATTAACAATGCGGGCAACGCCGCGGGCAATAGCTAGTTTTTAATAAAGTATGGAATACCAGTCATCTACCCTTTTGTAATTTGTTATGGAAAATAATAATTTTATCAAACACCTTAATGAAAGTTCCAAAAAGGCATAAACATTAATTCAGTTTCTCTATCTGTCATGAACAGTTTCCATAATGACTTTTGCTAAGTTATGTAAAAAGTCACTATCACCGTGACCTCTAGCTGATAGAGTAATATCATGACACGCGCGATTGATATTCACTCACCTATCGTCGCTTTAAAGTTAATATATTGTCTTGTTCCGGTTCAAAGGGTAAGGGTTCTTAATACTCGTCATTTGAAACTTCCAGTTCAGAGCGGATCGGGATTAGGATTGAGCGAATTGAGTAACTAAAGCAATAGCGTCCCAGAATAAGATTACTACTGCTCTATTAATATTATCCACAAGCATTTGTTTTGTAAGTGTAAAATTATTTAGCGGCGTTGCGCACTTTTTTTGGAATGGGTAAAAACTTTTAAACTCGCGTCAAGACACGTAACCTGATCGAAAATTCGTAAGACGGCGCAGGGCGCTTGCGCAAATGTTCGTGTTGTCATGTTTGTGTACGACAGTGCAATAAATGAATATTGTATTCTACCACATAAGTGATGGTACTTTCGTACTGATAGTTAAAGCAATTCGTGTAAAATTATTCCCTACCCATTCCAAAAATCAAAAATGCACAACGTTAATATTCAAGTTTTCATTTCTGCCGGCACTCCCGGAGTGCAACTCGTCGTTTTTTTATGATATTGGAAGGCAGACAAGCAGACGGATTTCCTGATAGTAAGAAATACACGCCGCCTAGAGACACCAAAGATTGTAATGGTGCGTTGCCAACCGAAGGCCGGGACGTTAGCCCTTGAGCAAGAGTAAGTTTAGCTACTTTGCCTTCTGAACCGAAACACGTCAATGGCAAGTACTGATGTTATGGCAGCAGGAATAGGTAAGATGGTTGTACCAATACGGGCTAGTCGCTGCGAAAATCTGCAAAAGAGGCACGACTAACGCGGGGGAATTGTTTTTTTTTATTACCATGAGCCTCACCTACATCACAGTATGCTAAGATATACTAAGTTTATTTTGCCTACATGTAACGGTTTTAAAAATATCAATTTTTAATCTAGATTGACATATTTTACTGTAAATTGATCTGTCATAAAAACATTCGTTGGTTTCAGGCAACTCTGGCTTTTTAAATAAAAATGTAACAAAAACTTCGTTTGATGAAAATCTTTTAAAATGCTCTTATATTTTCATAGTAATTATTTATTTCATCGAAATAAGGATTGGAACGGCTCATTTAATTAAGAAAATGTAATTGAGTTTCAAATAATTTCTAATTATGTTGTCTTTTGGTTTTTTATTCTGTCTGCTGTTATTTGTTTAATTTATTCTCTTTGTTTCCTTTGATTCACCAAGGATTATACGACTACATTTTCATTTATTCGTAATTCGAATGTCTATAATATGTTAACACAAATTATTCTTATGTTTATTTGCTGACACAAGTTATTCGTAAGTAGTATGTTTATTGACGTGATTTTCTTGATGACAAGCATAAATAAAATTTGTTTTAATAAATATAAAAAAGTATCTTCACGCCTTTATCCCCGAAGAGGTAGGCAGAGGCACAACCAGGGCACCCAGAGCCGAATACACTGTCCCACAATGTGATAGGTGGCAAGCCTATCGCTAACCAGGCACATACCCAATCCCGAGCAACGTTTTTTTAAGGAAATTAAAAAAAAACAATTTTCTTTTTTTGCCCGACCTGAGATTCGAACTCGGGATCTCATGAAGTCAAGTCCAAAAACTGAACCGTTAGACCACAAAGGCAAAACGAATTTCTTAATTAATTAAAGAAACTCGTCTTTCTCTTTTGCCGTTTCTTTTACTGATTAGTTAGGGTTGGAAACGGTGGTAGTGTCAAGTAGATAGGATTACAATTAGATTTAAAATTATTTGGAATAAACTATTAAGCTTATTAAAAACATAAATAACATATTTGTTAAAAATATGAGTAATGTATTCATTAAAAAAGTGAATAACATATATTTATTGAAAAGTAAGTAAGTGCAGTAACTTAAATGTTAAAATATCTATAAACATTAAATTCTATAAATTTAATTTAATAATTGCACACTACAACATGTTAGAGTATGTTGGTATAGGTACTTAAATACCTTTCAAGTAATAACTTTTTAACACACATATACCGCAAATAAATAAATTTCATTTCATTATCTTTATATATTATTTAAATTTCTTGTGTGCTTGTGTGTCACTGAATTCCTCTTAAACGAATGGTGCGATTTTGATAAAAAAAATTAAATGGGTACGTGTGCTTGTGTTTGTGTATAAGAAGTTACACCTAATTGAAAAAATAAAAAAAAAATTGTAATGACAAAAAATGTAAATCGCACTTTTATATAACTAAATTACGCGTGTAAATGTAGAAACATGTTTCTAATGCAGGAAACTTTAGGATGTTATTTTGTAAAAAGAAAAAGATTAAAATTTCGCTCTCCGCTGCAACTTCATACTGTAACTTTTGTATGACGGATTCTAAAATTTCACTCTTCATTTTTCATAACGCGTCTAAAGAAGCATTACTTCAAAATTGTTGTGTCCATTGGAATAAGTAGTTTTAAGTATTTTTTATTTGTAAGGAGTTATTAATTTTGGAATGTTTTACATTGGATCCGGCAGACTGCGCTACTATCGAAGTATCAAATATTATGTAGCTGTTAATATCAAGCGATACGAAGTTTGCTGAGACGACTAGTAAACTTATATATTTTGTGTTATTAGTTTCAACATTGAACGTATAGTTTTACGACATAGAAATTCAAAAACGCAGACGTATTCCCTGATGGTTAGAAATATATGTCTACCGTAGACAAGTCTGTACAACGCTTTGCCAAGCTAATGCTGTGATGATAAACTTTTGGAAGTTAACCTTTGACCTAAGTTCGATTCGCCTTCGATTGTCGCCTCTGTGGTCTAGCGGTTCAGTTGTTGGACTTGACTGCTTGAGGTCCCGGGTTCGAATCCCGGGTCGGGCAACAAAAAGAAAATTGGATTTTTCTAATTTTCTAATAAAAAAATCGTTGCTCGGGATTGGAAATGTGCCTGGTTGGCGATAGGCTTGTCACCTATCACATTGTGGGACTTAGTGTCTTCGACTGGTTCCCTGGTTGTGCCTCTGCCTACCTCTTCGGGGATATGGGCGTGAAGATACATTTTTTTCTTTTTTTTTCGATTTCTGAGTGGTACAACAATGAGAAATTTTTTTTTTTTTAAATTTTATGCTAAGTTACCAGGGGTCGGTTGTGATGGTTGTGATGATCTTGTCGTGGGTGCCCTGTTTGAGCTTCTACTTACCTCTTCCGAGAATTTTCCGGGAAGGTGCAAATCATTGACGTGACTTCTTGAGGCCCCGGGTCGGACAACAAAACAGAAAACGTTATTTGTCCAATTTTATAGTAAAAAAAAGTGCTAGGGATTGGACATGTGCCCGGTTGGCGATAGGCTTGCCACCTATCACATTGTGGGACTTAACGTCTTCGGCTAGTCGTGGGTACCCTGGTTGTACCTTTGCCAAATTTCTTCGGGAATATGGGCGTAAAGATACTTTTTTTAAAATTAATTTACGATTTGGTCTTTAACGATTTATTTACAAATAAACGCTTACAATGGAAAACGTTTATATTTAACATTCATAGTGCTAAGCAGAATTGTAATATGTCAAACCCACATTTTTTAGACTTTTTTACTGAATTGTGTAGCTTATTATCTTTATGACGTAACTCCATTTAACCTTTATTTGATATTTTCAACAGCGCATAGTAAAACTTCCAAATATTTATATTTTCAAATGAAGAAACACACGAAGCTTACTATATGGAAAGCACAGTATAAGTAATACTAACGTCTCCGAAATATAATATTTTAAAATTTTTAATGTACATGATTGCATAATTTTCAAACGATTTTGAATAAGAAGAAGGTTGTGTGTTCGACTCCTGAATATTTTTTATAGGTGTTAGTCAATTTTTCGTCATTTCTAATTCTTTCTTTAAGTTTTGGCCTTCACGTAAGTATTTTGCCATTCGTCAAGTAGAAATTTGCATCAAATTTTATATCAATTTTGATCAATTATAATTAGTCATCAGTCATAAGTCGTCAGTAGGTAAGTATCGTTGTCATGTCAGGCTCTTGGGTACAGCGGCGGCCTCATTACACAAGCTCATGTAAGGAGATTTGACGGCAACGAGGAAATACATGATACGCTAATTTCTTCATGATTATTTCATTGATGCACTTTTACTGAACAAAATTGTAGAAAATGCCACCACAATTGACTTATTTTACTCAATATCAACACGAAATTTAATAATTATGAAAAAATTTCGACCATCTTTTCTCTATTTCCAAAGTGTTCCCATTACCATCAAGTTTGCTTCTTATTATGGAATCACAAGAAAATAGAGGAAAATTTTTAATTTTTGTTTACATATGTGATATAATTGACTGTGGGTGTTTGACGTTTTTGCGGGTGTGTGTGTGTGTCTATTTTTGGCATCAAACCTTTCGAACACAGATACCGATTTCGATCCGGATTTTTGAGAAAACAATAGCTTATCTTTTGGGAAAACTGTAACTTTTCTTTAGAGAAATTATTTGCTTTGCTTTAAAGAAAATATTAACCTTTCTTAAGAGAAAAAATTAGCTTTACATTGACGAATGTACATTCTTGGTGTCAAGCGGGTCGAAACAGTAATATTATAATATGTCGCGCCCTAAGTTTTACCTACATTTGCCAGTGTTACAACGCCTAAGTCACAATAATTTTCGTCTACAGTAAAAAACACAAACGATTTAAAATTTGGACGGAATACTGAAAAACAGTAGCTTTAGACTACTTTAGAGGAATAATTTGCTTCGTTTACATTGAACATTAGCTTTACATTGAAGAGTGTACATTCTTAGTGTAAAGCGGGTCGGAGCCGTAATACATGTCGCACCCTAAGTTTTACCTACATTTGCCAGTGTTACAACGCTTAAGTCTCATTAAGTTTCGTCTACAGTGAACAATACAAAAAATTTTAAACCTTGACTGAAAAGCAGTAGCTTTTTTTAAAGAAAACAGTCGATTTTCTTTACAGAAAACAGTAGTTTTTCTTTGAAAAACAGTAGTTTTTCTTTAGAAAACAGTAGTTTTTCTTTAGAAAACAGTAGTTTTTCTTTAGAAAAGTAATAGCTTTTCTATTAGGTAAACAGTAGCTTTTCTTTAGAGAAATTATTTGCTTCGCTTTAGAGAAAACATAAGCTTTTCTTGGTGTAAAGCGGTTTGGAGCAGTAATATTATATGTCGCGCCCTAAGTTTTACCTACATTTGCCAGTGCTACAACGCTTAAGTCACATTAAGTTTCGTCTACAGTGAACAATACAAACGATTTAAAACTTGGAGAAGAGCCGAGGAAATCGCGAGCAATTTATGACATTAATCCAAGACATTAAATGAAATTTCACGCTCGTATGCAATCTGGGGAATTGTTTTGTTTTACAGACACTGGTTCTAATTGCATTCTTTAATTAATGTCAGCGCTTTATGAGAACAATTTTCTTTAATTTACTCATTGTAACTTTAAGTGGCGTTTACTTATTATGTTGTCTTACTTCGAGTTTGTAATGTTTGTTTTGAAGGGAATGAGAATGATAAACTAAGTAAATATGTAGAAAGTTTTAAAGTATTGTTTATAAGAACAAGATTTCTTTTGTATAAGTCTTAAAGTTTATGTTGAGTTTTCACTTGAAAACATATTATTAAAAAAACATACAAGAGGGTGCTTCTCAAAGTAATTTCTAAAGCCGAATGATTTTTGTTTAACCTATTGGTAGGGGATCCCAAGAGAAGGTTTTTGCGGCCACTCATGCGCTTTAGAATAAGATGTAGGCGATACCCTGTACCGTGGTGAAACACTTCCATTATGTATAAAATATGTATATGTTATATCTCATTTTATTTTTGAAAATATACTCGAGCAGGTCAGATTAGGGTTTAATTACTAGTAACACAAAAAATTGTGATCCAATAGTTTGTTCGCAATTTGGTTAAAAATAGACAAACTAAGAAAAAGATAAAAAAGAATGTCTTAGCCTTAGAAGACAAACTATTATCCTATTGAATTAGCATATTGCCCCTATCTGTATAAAGATCTTACTAGTTATTAGTACTTAAACTTGATGAAACTTGACAAATTATTTATAAAGTGAGCTGTTTTTTATCAAAAATCAACATTGGAGGTCTTTAATGTGGAATGAAAGACTGTACTATTTTAAGCTGAGGAAGTCGCTGATAAATACTCGTACATATAGCGTATTAGTAATTTACTCAAATGTAACTATTAAGAGTAATAGTATAGTAATTACAGTATTCACAATTTACTTATATTTGAGTATATTACCTATGAATACTGTAATTTGTGTTTAATTGAATTACTAGCTTGTTAAGTTTATTAGTTATGTTAGTTTATTTGAAAGAACGAACTTCTGAGGTAAAAGTAATTATGTTGCCTCCAAGTCTGGGTGTGATAATAGGATCCCAGGGAATTCGAGGAAAACACTTATTTTTTTTAATTTATTTAGATGATGTACTATCGAAATTGAAGTCAGCTTTTCAGTAAATTATTCTCAATACAAAGTTTAAGCCAATAAACAATAAGTGTTCTTTTATTTTAATAACACGGTTTTTTGATACTGTACTAAATATTAAATAATGCCCTATTTAGTCGTGAAGATTTTTTTCTGAGCTGAAGTATATATAAGACATCACATGTTACTTACCTGGCCTTAGACAAAAAATCTGTTATTTTCTTTTAGAATATGTTTAGAGATTAGTTTGACCTACAAAGATTTGTGACTTTGCGCATAGTAATCTTATACAGTTCCATACGCGTAAAGGTTAATTTTATTGTCACATCATAAATGATTAAAACCTCGACACGAATTTCGCTTTGTGGGTTTTCTAACTGCCGTAACGCGTGTTTCAATAAGAGAGTAATAGTACGGGACACCAGTATGGTAAATGAGTAGTCACTCAAGCGTTACTAGAACCTATTGGACTTTATCTTTATTTATTTATATTATTTTAATATTACAAAGTAATAACGAATATTATACGATTTTTTTTAGATGCGATGGCATCTAAAAGGTAAAAGAGCAATTTTATCCTCTTTAAATCGAAACATGGTAATGGCGAAAGAGTCTTTAACTATTTTTTTATGATATTGGAAGGCAAACAAGCAAACGGAACTATAACTAAGTATAAATGTTATGCTCCTGTTATTTCCGTTTTCAGTCAGTTATTGTACATAATATATTGGTGGTAATTCTGCTGTGAAACTAATTTTTAATTATAGCTAGCTCCTTTCAACAAAAGCAATAGATCGCCTCTATGTTCTGGCGGTCCGCGTCCGATCCCCGGGTCGGGCAACAAAAAGAATGTATTTTCAATTTTCTAATAAAATATAAGTTTTTCGGGATTTCCATCTATTACGTGGGACTTAGAGTCTTCGGCTATTCTAGGGCGCCCTGGTATTGCCTTAGTCTGCCTCTTTGGGGATATGGTCATG
>NJDD01001562.1:863508-902529 GCA_002245505.1 Calephelis nemesis | reverse complement strand
ACTCACTCACTCACGCACTCAAATTCTAAGATTGCTTATACTCGTATTAAAGTGAATTTTATTTATCTCTATTTATCGCCTCTGTGGTCTAGCGGTCCAGTTGTTGTGTAGACTTGACTGCATGAGGTCCCGGGTTCGAATCCCGGGTCGGGCAACAAAAAGAAAATTGGGTTTTGCCAATTTTCAAATAAAAAAAATGTTGCTCGGGATAGGATATGTGCCTAGTTGGCGATAGGCTTGCCACCTATCACATTGTGGGACTTAGTATCTTCGGCTAGTCGTGGGCGCCCTGGTTGTGCCTCTGCCTACCTCTTCGGGGATATGGGCGTGAAGATACTTTTTTTTTATTTATCCTCTTTGGAACAACTTCTCTTTGGTTCCCGGAGGTGGCGTTAATAACTGCGACACAGTCTCTGACTAGTTCAGTTATTATCGTTGCAACATGTTGTAATTGTATGATTGTTTCAAATAAATATTTTCAATTTAAAAAAAAAAAACAATTTATATTTACATAAAGAAACATAGAAATAAATAAAAATCCCTGGACAAATTACACAAATTGAACATTAATGTATAATTTTGTGCTAAGTATTTTAAGCTAAAATACTATGAGAGTATTACATACATAAACAGATACCAAAACTAATTCAATAAATACCCAGACCAGGACATACAGAGATCTATGTTCATCACACAAACGCCTCCCCCGTCGGGAATCGAATTTCGGGCCTTGCTCTTAGTCAATAACGACGAAGTTACGCGTATACGCTAACCCCCGAGCCAAAGAAGCACTCAGAAGTTTTTAGAATTTGTAATATTTTTTTATCAATAAAATATTAAAAAAAGTGACTTCACACCCACGTACTATGTACCGACATGTAAGAAGACAATAAGGTCCATAATGAGATAGGTGGCAGTTTTTAGCCAACTGGGCACACATCCAATCCTGGGCGACATTAGTAAATATTAATATTGAACTATTTGGATTTCATAGCAGGATTTTGTTTCAGTGAATCAAAAATATACTACATACATACGTACCTTCACGCGAAGTCCCTGACTAGGTGGACAGAGAGTATTGAGTGCCTAATCTCGCCACTGGCTTCCTCTACATTCATTACACTTTTAATACACATACTATGTATCTATTTCTTATTATATATTTCTTATTCTTAGTATATCTATTTCTTTGCGTAAAGACATTTTTGAGCAAGTTAGATTACCTGCACGTTCAGACATTACATAATAAGTTAAATATACTAAATTCAAATTAAATATATTGGTCCAGAATAGCTTAACCAAATCAAGCTTCAGTCTTAATCATTACTTAGTATAAAACAAAGTCGCTTCCTCTGTCCCTATGCCCCTTTGTTTGCTTAAATCTTTAAAACTACGCAACGGATTTTGACGCGGTTCTTTAATAGATAAAATGACTGAAGAGCAAGGTTTATATGTACATTCCATAACTGTTCAAAGCCGGGGTGGGTTAGTTTATAAATACAAGTCAATATTACTCTGCTTTCTTTAACACTATGAACTAGTACATAATAAACTAGCGGCCCGCCCCGGCTTTGTATGATTATAACATATACATATAAACCTTCCTCTTCAATCACTTCATCTATTAAAAAAAAGCGCATCAAAATCCGTTGCATAATTTTAAAGATTTAAGCATACAAAGGGACATAGGGACAGAGGAAGCGACTTTTTTTTCATTATGTAGTGATATTACTTTAATAATATACTTAATATAAAATAACAGTGTTTTGTTTTAAATAATAACACTAGTTAAATAACAAAGTTTATGATATAATTTTAAAAACGTTGCATTTAAAAACATATTTTTATCTACAATTGTAAAGAGTAAAATTTAAAATGTGAATCCAACGGAATGAGTAGTCGACAACAATTTGTTCGGTTGTACAATGTCAGACACATAGCTGGAATTATTGGTCGGAAAATATTGCGGACATTCGTGTCTTTTATTTTTAGAATTGTTGTCTTCTCAACTTGTTTGTTCAAAGGTGATATTGCTATCAAGCCTTTAAAACACCTTTTTAGTAACATTTGGAAGGCAAACAAGCAAATGGATGGATTTTTCCTGATGGTAAGATATTCATGGCGCCTAGAGACACCAAAGGTAGTAACGATGCGTTGCCAACCTGAGGCTAGGATGTCTAGATGGTCTGTTTTACAAAGTAGCCGGGACAACAAGGGGAAAATGTATTTTTGCTGTTGGCTGTATGCTAAGCAAAAGTAAGTTTACCGGCTATCTTACCCTCCGAACCGCAACACGATAACAGCAAGCATTGACGTTATGGCGGCAGGAATAGGTAAGGCGTTGATACCATTCCGGGCAATTCGTTGCGAAACTCTGGCACCTAGTAGGATGTCACTGTGCTAGTAATGGATAGCCTATGCTCGCCTTTTACGAGCTGTCTGGCAGGAAGACAGTTGGTCTATTTGTGCAAAGGTGCCCGGTCAGCAATAAACACCTGTTTAAGGTTTAAAATTGTTACGAGGATCATACAGATCTGCCCACGTAAACTCATGAAACTCCTCCTGATTGTAAGAAGTCAGCTGGTGGTCCCAACTTAGGGTCCGTAGATTCTGAGCAAGAAACACCAGAGGCATTTGGCCAAACTGAAAACAAAAGTCGGGATAAATGTTCTGGGAGACTTTTTCTTAAAATTTAAAAAAGTATGAGGGGAGAGGGCCTCCGAGACACTAACTAGACAAAACGCAGAAAAATGTTGTAACTTTAATGTACATTCTCAATTTCAAGTTACTTTGTCCTTTAGCACTAAATGTTTTTATCTCTGTAACTTTTAAATTACAAAACTATTTATTTGGAAAGCACACTTTATAAAACAAAAAACGAACAAATTAAATCTGTATGCGCGTTAATGAATGAACGATTAATGTCCAGTTTACATTTGTCTTTAACCTCTCTTCCTCGGGAACAAAGTATTATAAAACCTTCCTCCAAACATTAAGTTTCTTTATAATCGGTCTTGTGGATTCAGTTTGAATCGCAGTCAAGATACAGACAGAAAAAAATATATATTTAAAATCGTTAATTGATGTTAAAAAGATATCTATAAAAGCAATCGGACACATCAAACATGATTCCGACATGAACACAAACATTATTTATACGTTTAACCGAATATTTTTCTGTTTTTTAAACTTACAGAAATTTAACTCAAGCACAGGGCAAGTGCTAAAATAAAAATACCTTTAGAAAAACGAAAGGTATGGCCGTTATAAATATGAATTTCATCTGTAACGATTAACTCATTTAGTAGGTACCCAGAACTGTGCATCTAAAGGGCATAACTACCCGCGTTAAAGGGTAAAAAAGGAATTTAAAAATTTTGCCACGGGACTTGAATCCTCAGTAGCTTAAATTGTTAGAGCATTCGTCTGCTTGAGACGAAAGGTTACAGGTTCAAATCCTGTCCGCTTCGATTTTTTTTTAAATATTTAGAAATTAAAAAGTATCTTCACACCCATATCCCCGAAGGGGTAGGCAGAGGCACAACCAGGACACCCACGACTAGCCGAAGACACTAAGTCCTACAATGTGATAGGCGGCAAGCCTATCGCCAACCGGGCAATTTCCAATCCCGACCTCCTTATTTTTTTATTAGAAAATTGAAAAAATCCAATTTTCTTTTTGTTGGCCGGCCCGGGATTCGAACCCGAGACATCATGCAGTCAAGTCCAACACCAGGACCGCTATACCGCAGAGGCGACAAATTTTATAGAAATTATTTATACAGATTTCCTTTCTTTCAATATATTGTTTCAATTGTAATAGAAGAATGTTAACAATGAAAAAAGTTTGGATAATAACTGAGTAAAGTCGTTGTTTGATCGTTTTTGTTGTTTCAAATAAAATAATCGCTATCATAGCAACAAGTTTGTACAAAGTTCAACAAAGACATTCCACCTACGAAAAAACCGAGGTAAAACATCCACGTCGAAAACAAACTTCATTAAAAGTTAATCAAATAAATTGAAAGCTAAAGCCCGTCACAATGCTAAAGTCGTATAAATAAAAAACTGAACAGCTTTGAAACGCCTCTATTCACTTTGTTTCACTTCGCTACTTCCCATTTAAAAGAAAGAATTTTTCATTCCAACCCTTTATTGCAGCATATTTTGAAAATAGTCTGCAAATGTACATTTTATGCTTCTAAGGGGAAATTAACACGAACAGTGTTGTAGGACGAATAAAAATGTAGAAATTTACCTTTTTCCACCCATTATACAATGTATTCTTATTTGATTATAAGAGGCAAGTGTCCTGTAAAAATATGAGATGAAAATTTAATTCGAAATGATATTGTTATTTGTCTCTGGTGTTGTATTTTTTGTGGTGTGGTATTGAATAATTTTGTAATACCAACTGCAGAGGTCCATTATTAAATTTACCTTCACTTTGTAGGTAAACATAGATTGTATAGATTTGATACAGGGCTATACGAGTGCCCCCCAAGGGTCCGAGCCTTGTCGTGGCGGGGGGCTAAGTAACTGGAGTCGAACCGAGACCCCGGTGAAACCAATACGGACCAGTGACGGCGCTCCTCAGTACTCCTCTCTATCCAAGAGGGGACACGAGGAGCGCACACAAGGTGGTAGGCCATTTGGCCAGCGTGAGTTGGTGGCTTGCAGGCCTGCGGAGGAGGGGGGCGGGCTTTCCATCTAGCCCGCCCGGTCGAGATGGGGCTGCAGCAGGTACGGGGGTGCCTGTCGCCACTGGAACTCCCGAAGTGGTGTACGCTGTGTCTCCGTACACCACTTCAGACGATATGCGGCCCCATGTTAAGAGGGGCTGCGCGGCGGGGATCGCGAGATCTAGTGCCGCCGGGGCAGTGGAGGTATGCCAAAGCGTCCCCACAGCACCGGTACCTGGCGAAGGGGAGGACACCGTGACACACACAGTCTGACATAACCCGCCACTTCCCCCGAACGTGGCGGGTATCCATGATGGACTTCCCCACGAAAAAAAGGACTATACGAGTGACGTCTTTGTTTTAAATGGTGTTGGTGTTGTCGTATATTTTGTGTAGGAAGGCACAAATCTACTGCAAATTCTACATTCATCGTTAAACTGTTTATCATTTCTATATATTGTTTAAATTGTTCTGCTTGAAAATCGATTTATTTATCGCCTCTGTGGTCAAGCGGTTCAGCGTTGGACTTGACTTCTTGAGGTCCCGGGTTCGATTTCCGGGTCGGGTAACGGAAAAAAAGGAAATCGTGCATTTTCAATTTTCTTATAAAAATAACGTTGCCCGGGATGAGATATGAGCGCAATTGGCGACCTATCACATTGTAGGAATTAGTATCTTCAACTAGTCGTGAGTGCCCTGGTTGTGCTTCTGCCTACCTCTTCGAAGATATTGAAAATCGATGACTAGAACTTTTGAATCAACGCCAGCACCGAACCAGTAGACCTCAAGGTGATGTGTTCTTTTCAATGTATGTAAAAATGAAATCCTATTTTGCGTTTTTATCGCATCACGCCTTTTTTTTAAAAAAAAATGTTGTGGTCTTTTGTAAAGAAAATTGCTGGAAAACGGGTAAAATTCTTTAGTCCTTACAAGCCGTTAGTAGCTGTTAATGTCAAGCGAAACAAAGTTCGCCTGTTGGGCTAGTGTTCTAATAAAAACAAGGTTATCTGAGATTGAATAAGTGCCTGGTTGGTTTGACAATGTTTACATTTTGGAACTAACCTTCTGCTAACCCTTAATACCTTGATTGTACCTCTGTCTAGCTCTTCTGGAGTACGAGGGATAATATACTTTTATCTAGTTACTAATAATAACAACATATATAATTAAAACATTAGTAAAATATATACAATTTGAAAACTAAAAAGTATAGTATCATGTCTTTATTTCTTGGACCTTGAGAAAAGTTTAGACGATGTGGCTTGAAGTTATGAAGTTGGTCCGACTACGGCTACTCGCTGGATGCACGCCCAACTTTGTAATCTAATTTTGTTTCTAGTGGCGGATCCTAATCATTATTCATGACTATGTTGATCGATATTAAGTCCGGAAATGGATGTAACAAAACTAGATTAATAATGGTTAATATATTTCACATTCTACACCCGTTAAGAACTTATTACTAACTAAATACCTACAATTATTAAATTTGCAATTTTCTGCCATAAAATATAAAGTATTATGGGGAATTATATAAACGTAGTAGTTTTTGGTAGTATGTGTATTGTTCGTACTAATAAAACAGTTAGTAGTGTGTGTGTGAATATGTGCGTGTGTGGTGCATGATATATTTAAGGTTCCGTTAAGTCCAATTCTTTCATAATATAATGTCTTTCCTGTTTTGTCACGCCATAATACGTATAGATTTAAGTATAGATTTTTGCAAAAAAAGACTTCTTCTATCAATTATATACCTAACTATAATTTCCATGTTCTTAGTAACGGCTTAAGTAATATCGATTTCTATTTTTTATTATGGCAAAAGACAGTACAAAAGCATTCTGCTTGCAATATTTAGTGTCTTCAGCAGAAAATGTGAACAGATCTCGTTAAGGTGAATCTAACAAGTCTGAAGTCGATGGGTTCAAGAGTAGGCATCTAGGATTACGTTTCCTTTTCGAATAAATACGCATAGCGTTTTCGGCTGGACTTGTGTCACGCCTAAGTCCCACAATGTGATAGGCACGCCTATCAACAACCGGGCACATATCCAATCCTGGACAGCGTTAATTTAATTAGAAAATTGATTTTTTTTGATTGATTGATTGAACAACAAAAAGTATTTCAACACGTTTACGAAGTGAAAACGGCCAGTTGTGCCTTTGCCTGTCTAATCGGAGATATCAGCATTAATATACTTTATTATAATATGTAATCAAACTTTATAAAACCAGAAGTTACATAAATACATACAAGTGCAATATCGAAGACGAAGCTAAATAAAATGTTTCACTTCAGTAACAGATGAAATATATCGCTCTAATGTATAAAGCAATCCATCTATGTAATACGAGTATTTTCTAGAAAATAAAGTAGGTATAGAAGTATTCTTTGTAATATTATATGTGATGTGTAATATTATTAAGTATTCTTTGTAATGAAATGTTCCTTAGCGGTACAATATTTATCTAAATGTTTTTTAATTTATTTTTATTTTTAACCAAGTAAGCACCGTGTTGGTAAGGGCTCCTTTGCAGACTAGCCCATCCTTCCTGCCAGAATGCTCGTAAAAGGCGAGCATAGGCTTATCGTCACTGACACCGTGACATCTGATTAGATAGTAGAGATTCGCAACGACTTGTCCGAATTGGTACCACCGTCTTACCTAATCCTGAGGCCGCGCCTTAACTTCATGATGTGTTTCGGTTCGGAGGGTAAGGTAGCTGGTAAACTTATTTAGCTCGAGGCCTAACATCCCAAACTCAGGTTAGCAACGCACCATTACTATCTTTGGTGCCTCTAAGCGGCGAGAATTTCTTACCAAATCTATCTGCTTGTTTGTCTTCCAATGTCAAATAAAAACTTTAGTAAGGGAACTTTTGTATTTCGATGGTTATTTTTTTCTATAGATAGGTTATGGTAGATAGTTCTAATAATTTTCTATTTTCTGAGTTGCGATACTGTATTTTTTTAAAGTTGCAGCTCTTCTTCAATTTTTACTTTCATTAGCCAAACTCCATCTTATTTTTAATTTATTCTAGCCTAGCTGTGACTTGTGAGGTATCTTTTATCAAAGTCAAACTCGCCTTTTGTACTGCATTATTTATTTGTATTTTCTTATTCTTATCATATAAAGTGAAATGTTAAATAAAAAAGGGTTACAATAAACAAAGACAGAAAATATACAGCCACCTTTTTGTTTCTTAATACGTCTATGAAACTTAAATAACAAACTCTTCATGCATGCATTTATCGAATTTTCTAGAATCCTGAATCTCTGTTTAACACAGAAAGCTCGCTACATTCTTGCACATATGAAGTCTCATGATTTATTCACCGCCTTTGTTTCTATTTTCTGTTTCGTCTCACAAGAATTACAAGATTTACAAAAAAGGTTATCAAGATTTGCACTTTATTTGTACTGAAAACTATGACTTTTCACCGATATTGTTAGTAATAAAAAATATAGTATATCTGTAATATGAAACTTAATGTCGATATTTTTGTTAAATAGGAAGGCATTTCATTTCTTTGGAAATGAAATTTGGTGAAGTTTCCTTTTATTATAAAAAATGTAGTCGCCTCTGTGGTCTGGTGTTGCACTTAACTGCTTGAGGGATCACGGATTCGTACCCCGGTTCGGGCAAAAACGAAAAAATTTGAAAATGTGTTTTTTTAATTTTCTAATAAAGGCGGCTTTGCCCGGGATTCGACATGTGGGTCACATTGTGGGTCATGGCTGTCCTGGTTGTACCTACCCCGGGGCATTCCATCATCAAATCACATGAGTAAAACCGTGGAAGTAGGTTTTTTTATTTAAAAGAAATAAATATACTGAAAAAAGAGGTAAATCGATTGATAAATTTTATAAAATGAAGAAGTCGAATATCTACCCTGATTCTTTTTTGAATTTAGTTAAAAAGTAAAGCTCTGACCACAAAACTTTAAATAATTAAGGCGCTTAATCCTTAACTTTGAAACAGATTATTTTTGTTTTGTAGTCTCACATAAGTTTGACTTTGTGCCTCGAAAACTCATAAACTTGCTACGACTGAAGTGAAGCTAAGCTAAGCTAGCTGAACTAAACACCAAACTTTTTAATTATAATTGGCTCTCATTTAGTTTCCGGTGTTTTATATGCCCTTAATCTTGACTATTGGCCATATTCGTCAATTCTTAATACAATTTTAAATATTAAAACGTGGTACAGTAAGCAATCGAAACATCTTGTGTTGTATCCTTTTAGTGATAGTTGATAGTTGAGTGGAATAAAAGTCTTTGAAAGGAAGTATTGATTGATATGTTAATAAAAGTAAGAAAAAAAACGACAGATCACACTCCGGGAGTGCCGGTAGAAGTGAAAAATTGAATATTATCGTTGTGCATTTTTGATATTTTGGAATGGTTAGGGAATAATTTTTGACAATTTGGAATTGCTATAATTATCAGTATGAAAGTACTATCATTTATGTGGTAGAATACAATTTTCATTAATTGCACTATCGTACACAAACATGACAACACGAAAATTCGCGACGGCGCCCTGCGTAGTCTAACAAATTTTCGATCAGTTCACGTATTTTGACGCGAGTTTAGAATTTTTTAACTATTCCACAAAAAGTGCTCAACGTCGCTAAAAATACTTTTCACTTCAAAAATATTTTTTACATCCCTAAGGCTACTCGCACGTTCCTGGATTTAACTCTGGGGTTCACTTGTAATAAAGATTTAGTAGGTTTGTATTCGACAATTTAAATCATTATTTAACCTAGCATCGTGCAAACGGCACTAAGAATACATTAATAACAGGTTGGTTAACAATATTTTGAAAAAGTGGATTACGTTTTTCTATTGACAAGTTAAGAAGCTTATAGTTTTATAAAATGTATAAGAAATATTGTTAAGCTGATTAACATGGCTTTATTATTTTACTTCAGAAAAATGTTTCGAATATTAATACATTTCAATAAAATGTTATATAACGTTTTTTAAATTAATTCTTTTTTCATTTGATGTGGAATACTGAACAGTCCATAAGTTTTTATCTTATGATTTGTATGTATTTTACCTACTTTCACCTATTCCATGTTTATTTTTATTAAATTAAATCATATCACCAATAAACTAAAAAGTGTAAAATAAAAATAACTACGTTAATGAAAACCGACTTTGAAACTAAAAATTAAAAAACAATAAAGTTTTTATTTTAATTATATACTACCTATTATTTATTTGTGCCATTTACTAATGGGTTCGAAGACGGTGCCAAGCCAATTTAATACTTATAATATATTGTTAAATTTTTTATATAGTTAATAACATATGACTACAAATAATTGAAGCTCAGTGTAACTGTGAGAAAACTGACTTCTGACATATCTTCACGCCAAGTCTATTGCGATACAGGCAGAGAGTATCGAGTGCCAAATCTCATGATCCTTGCAAGAGCTTTGCAGACCTTTCTGGCTTCCTCCACATTCATTACCCTTTTTATACAAACACGCACATATAGAGACTCTTACTCTTACTCTTATAAACACATATAGAGACTCTTGACACTACCCTCGGATAGCACTTGAGCGATTTCATCGTGGAAAGTCAACATAGATCTCCCCGGGCATTGCCTTCTATCCAAATTGGCATTGTCAAGCAGATATCTTTGTTAATCTTTCGTCTTCATTTTTTCCACATGACCGAATCAGCGGAGCGTGCTCTTTATATTTTTAACACCAACAACACTTTCTTTCAATGTTATGTCAGCTCAGTTACAAAAAATATTTTCTTCGATTTCCTTGGAATGACTTATCAGATCCAGACTTGGCGACAGTAGGTGGTAAAAAAATGCACTCGCAAAAATAATCGGTTCATGAAATCTGTTGATAGGACAGGGAAAATTGAAGTATTCTGGTTCGGAGGATACGGTAGTCGCTAAACTTATTTGAAGTATACCTACATCCCGGCCTTAGGTTGGCATTGCACTGTTTGGTAACAATATCTTAAAATCTTTCCGACTCAGGTTGGCAACGCACCTCTACCACCTTTGGTGTCTCTAGGCGTCGTGAATTTCTTACCATCTTGAAATCCATCTGCTTGTTTGACTTCCAAAATCATAAAAAATGTTTTGGAATCATGATCACCCATTCCAAAAAATAATCATTAAAATTGTACAATTTGCCCGAGTAGTCGCATAAGATACTCTTTTAGAAGTCAAAAAAAGGTTCATACCTACTTACTAACAGTATCATGAATCCAGAGAAATAAAATTCAGTTTTCTTCCGATCCACGGCACCCGCTAGTGTGCACTTTGTACGCTAGACTCGTAGCTTGTCCCGTAAGTGGCATAAATATTTATACTACTCTATACAATGCCGATGAAAATCTATGCAATGGTAAATACGTTGTTTATATCCGTTTAGGGATATAATCGTATTTTTTCGTGGGGTAAAGCTACCTTTTTAACCGAATATTTATTCATGTGTGCATGTACGATTCTTGCGTTATTTCTGAGCTGATTTTATTGATTCTTATTTAAAAGAGCATAACTTTCGATGTAGTTACGTTGCCATCAAGCTCGAATCTGATGATAGAATCCCAGGTATGTCAAAGACAACTCTTAATTTTTTGGTAAACGTAGATTTACTAATCAAAATCGAAGTGGACTTTTTGCAGTGTTTGGATTGTTAAATAATAACATAACATCTATATATATAAAAATCAATTGCTGTTCGTTAGTCTCGCTAAAACTCGAGAACGGCTGAACCGATTTCTCTAATTTTGGTTTTTAATTTATTTGTTCAAGTCCAGGGAAGGTTTAAAAGATGAAAAAAAGGAAAAAACTTGCGAGAAAACTAATAAAAACAACATTTTACTTTTTCCCATACAAACTGAACGGGTGGAACGAAGTTCGTCGGGACAGCTAGTATTTTATATTTTCCATCTTCGGCGCTTGGTAAAACATTTAATTACTTATTTATATTTTTAAATAAAGAAACACTTGTACTGGTTTGCTTATCAGTTGTAATTTATTATTTTACAAATATCCTACCGCTTTCACTTATAATAGCATCATCAGGAATAGGACAAGGTAATTCACATCAATGGTCGTCTTTTTTTTAAACAATTTTGAGTTGTTTTATATACATCTTTCCATGTACAAATATTAATAAAAGCACATGTAAGATGGTATTTTGATACCATCGTGTATATTCAGGAAGAAGGTAGTAGTCATAAAGCAAAATAAATTTACAAATAATTTACAAAAAAAAATACAAGCACAAGAAAAAAATAAACAATACAAAAAACAAAACTCAAAAATCCAGCGTTTTGATGGGGATTAATTTTGAGAAAATATTCCTAAAAATGTTCTCGTAACTTCAGTGGAAAACCCTCAGGACATTAGTCTTACTGTTAACCCTTTAAAGTGTTCCCTTTTCCCCGAAGTGCCGAAAGCCTGAAAAGACTTTTTTCCAATTCAATCTACTTTGCATTGTCCCCACTCACATGAAGCATTACACCTAGTCCCTGCCCCAACCCCTTGCACTTGGTCCCAAGCACTCCAATGGATTTTATTTACGCAAGAGAAAGCAAGCTTTAATACATATATCGCCAAGACAATAAGGCGCCTTCCAACGAGATATAAAAGCTTTGAGTTACTCGCTTCCTTTAGTAGAATTCCTTTGAAATGAATCGAATAATCTGCGGACTTTATGTTCGTGAAATTTTTTATCTGTAAAATACTTTGTTAAATAAATAATGATCATCTCTATTAAATTGTGGCGCCTTTATCCCGTTTGTATTTCACGGTTCATTGAAATATTCAATGAGGTTTCAGGGTACGCCAATTATAATGTTATATTTATAATAAGATAATATTTTTCGATTCACCCGGATTGGGACCACCACCTTACTTATTCCTGCCACCATTACGTCATGACGTGTTCCGGTTCGAGGGGTAAGGTAGCCGGTAAACTTAGCTCGAAGCCTAACATCCCGGCCAGGTTGGCAACGCACCATTAACACCTTTGGTGTCTCTAGGCGGTAGAAATTTCTTACCATCAGGAAATCCGTCTGCTTGTTCGCTTTCCAGTGTCATAAAAAAGTATCTTCACACCCCTAAAAGGTAGGAAGACTTTAAAGGCACCCACGGTTAACCGAAGACAGTTCCACAACGTGATAGGTGGCAAACCTATTACCTACCGGGCATATATCCAATCCTCGGCAATGTTGCTTTTTGGAGGAAATTGGTAAAACACATTTTCTTTTTGCTGCTTGACTGAGAACTAAAGTTCAATAACTGAACCGCTAGACCACAGAGACGATCTCCCATTTACGTTTTTTATACCAAGTCAAACATACAATATTATAAAATTTAGTTTAGTTTTGTTCTGTGTATGTGTTTGTGTTTTTATAAATGTAGGAAAACGAATCATGCATTTATCATCACAACATATCATAAAGCAAAGTCGCTTCGTCTGTCCCTATGTCCCTTTGTATGCTTAAATATTTAAAACTACGCAACGGACTTTGTTCCAGTTTTTTTAAAATAGATAAAGTGATTGAAGAGGTAGGTTTGTATCTATATTTTATAATCATTAATATAATTATTTATTAATACAGAAATAATTTTATGTATTTCCCCGAGTTAGTCCGACTCAACAGAATAGAATAGACCATCTCTTCTCTGCCTGGCAAATCGTCAAAGGCGAGTAGACTAAATACGTCATTAACAACAGCAGGATCACGACTGGTGGAGTGCTATACATAAACTTACCCGTGTAAAGATCTTCTGCCTTAACTATTTCTGCCTCCATAATGACTGTTATGTTCCGGTCCAGAGGGTAGGGTTCTGCGATAGGGTAGCCGGTAGACTTGCATAACAAAAAACACCCCACATACAGGACAGCAAGGCACCTATAACAACTGTGGTGTATATAAGCCACGGTTGTCTCTAACCATCAAGTTTCGTTTGATTGTTTGCTGACCACTCACATTATATAAAATACTTATAACAATAGAATTAACTGTCATTATTAAGCAAGTTTATACAAGTTTAGAATAATTAATAACCTTTAAAACCTAATAAAAAGTACACAAAAAACATTTGTGTTTTCTAGAACTTAGCACTTACGAGAATACATATTGTCCCTCGCTACGCCAGCAAATCAAAGTTATTTAGATCTCTCGAGGGAACTTGTGTGGATATTGGGATAAAAATTAGCCTATGTCACTCTTCAGACCCCTCTATCTAGATATGTTGTAGTACAGGATATATGTATGGAGGTACACATATAAACATAGCTCTATTACGACGTGACAGATAGATGAGAGTATCTTTATACCAAAATCCTTAAAAAGTTTGGCAGAGGCACAACCAGGACGACCACAACTAGCCGAAGATACTAAATCCCACATTGTGATTAGTGACAAACCTCTCGCTAATCAGGAACATATCCGATCCCGCACAATGTTGTTTTTATTAATAAAAATTAGTTGAGACGACTGAAGTTATTTTGTTGTAAGAATACAGATTTTTTTAATGCACTTTTTTCTGAAAATAACTAACATAACAAAACAAAAAGGTCTATTGGTTCACGTTTGATAGGATAACCATAAAAAATGGGGATTCATTAAATGACTTAAAGAAAATGGGCAAAAACATCTTTTTTATTGCCCGATCCGGGGATCGAACTCGAGACTGGGAAGTCATGTCAAACGCCTATCCGTTAGAGTACAAAAGCGAAAGATAAAATAACTAAGAACAATTTAAATAAAATAACAATTTGTTTCTAAAGTAACATTTAAAATTATGAATTTATAAAACGCGAGTGAAGCTATAAGTAGAAGTTAGTAACGGAAATCCGCCATTGTTGCTGAAAAGTACAATAAAACGAACAATTTCAAATGATAGGCGAATATAAAATATTTCCCTGAGAGAAATGTAGAAAGATTTTACGAAACTCTGTACTTATTTACATTTTTATAAACACGATTTTGTGAAATGTAATTTATGTACTTTAACTTAAATCGACTTCCTTGAAAAAGTTTCAGTGCGGCTCTCACATCGGCCTTTTTCAGGCGGCGACTGAAAAGGACAACTGCTCGCTTTCAGGAAAAATTTTACGATTTTTTTTCATTACGGAATACGTATATTCTCTTGACGAAGTTAACTTTCTTTTTTCCAAAATTGATACCTATAGTTTCGTAAATGTTTTTTATAAATTTATAACTCCGATATTTGTGAGAGAATTAAATTCACAACTTCCAAGAATACAAATATGTAAAGATATTTTTTTCAAAATGCAAATATGCTCAGTACTACCTTCATTTATGTAATTTGTGTCGAAATAATTATCTGCTTAGCAAGGATTTTGTTGTTATACTACTGGCCTAAAGGCCGATACTCTTAACGTAGACTCAAAAAGGTTTTAAGTCTTATTCGTGTATTTTTCTTCTTTTTTCTACTTTTTGGCACAATAGTTAGCATTTGCCATTCAAATTAAAATCGCATCAAGTTATTTGATTAAACAAAATTGAATTAAAATTATTTGGATCTAGTCATAAGTCGTCAAAGAAAGTCAGGATTTTAAGTAAAGCTTCATTGCTCAAACTCATTTAATGAGATTTGGCTGCAACGATTAAATACATGACACACTAATTTCTTCATGATTATTTCATTTGTGCACTTTCACTGAACAAAATTGTACAAAATGCCACCAAAGCATTCAACGTGAACACAAAATTCAATAATTACAAAAAAATACGACCATCTTTTCTCTCGATTGCGCCAAAACTCCAGGCAAATTTCTTTTATAATAATTTTCGTTACTTACCCATCTTTCTTTCAGTTAGTCTGAAAATCATTTTTTTTGTTTTGTTTGAACAATTTTTTGCACCTTATTATAAAATAGGTTAATTTTAAAGGATTATTAACAGCTTTTTACAAATTTTATGACCTTGTTTCAATTAAATACCCCAAGTCTTTTTGGAAAAAAAAAACTTGGCAAATAAACTGAGTTTCAACTAATTTACGAAGTAGGTAATCAAAAATACCCAACTTTTTATTCTTTTTTACAATGATAATTTTGTTAAATTTGTCCGAAGGTGATATTTGTGTTTCCGCCAAGCAAACCCAAATACCTCCCGCACAGTAGGGAGGTAGATTCTTTAAAGTACTAACAGTTAAGCTGAGAATAAGCCCTTATTACACGCTGTTTTGTTATTGTACTTTAATGCCTTGCTTATTTGCCCTTTGTTGAAATAAGGACATTTTATTTTGGGGTTAAATTAAAGTATTTCTCTTGATATTCGCTAAATATACGTTTTACACACCTTTATTCTGTAAAATTGTTCTTAAGCACTCTGTTAAAATTTATTTAAAAATATACGAGTAACATATATTTAAATACTAGCTGTTCCGGCAAACTTCGTTCCACACGTTCAGTTTGTATGGGAAAAATTAAAATGACATTTTTCGGGCTTCGTTCCGTCCGTTCAGTTTGTGTGGGAAAAATTAAAATGTCGTTTTTCCTAGTTTTCTCGCTGTTGTAAGGAATAAAATGTACCCCATGTCCTTCTCTTGGTTCTAAGCTACCTCTCCATTAATTTTCAGCCTAATCGGTTTAACTATCACGACTGATTCATCTTTCATATTTATTTTGTTACTATTGTTTTTAAGGTGTATTCTGCTACTCGGGGCTGAGACAAACCATGAAAATTGGTCCAGCAGATTATAGATTTATAAGTGTTGTAACAAACCCGACTTTCTTTTATATAATATATAGATATGTGGTAGATATCCTAGCTTCCAAACTAACATGACATAGACTAACTATTACTATTAGGTTGGTAGCTAGGTTGCAAGAAGTACAGTACTAAAAAAAAAGTATCTTCACGCCCATATCCCCGAAGCGGTAGGCAGAGGTACAACCAAGGCACCCACGACTAGCCGAAGACACTAAGTCCCACAATGTGATAGGTGGCAAGCCTATCGCCAACCAGGCACATATCCAATCCCGACCAATGTTTATTTATTAGAAAATCGAAAATTTTATTTTTGTTGGCCAACCCGGGATTCAAACTCGAGACCTCAAGCAGTCAAGTCCAACACCTGGACCGCTAGACCACACAGGCGATAAGTACAGTACTACTATTTAAATTATGGCTTCGGCTAGAATTTTACCTTTATTACACTTTACACTTTTATCTTTTAATTGGCTGACCTAATCTTAATTTAATCGAAATGATTAATTATGTGTAATAACTATATATATGTGTCTATAATTTATATATCATCATCATCATCAGCCGATCGACGTCCACTGCTGGACATAGGCCTCCCCCAAGGAGCGCCACTAGTCACGATCACCAGCCGCTTAAAACCAGCGACTCGCTGACTTTGACCAGATTATCAATCCACCAGGTGGGAGATCGTCCAACACTACGTCCTGCGGTGCAGGGCCGCCACTCGAGAACTTTTCTTCACCATAGGTTATCGGTTCTGCGAGCAATGTGGCCTACCCGTTGCCACTTCAGCTTGCTGACTCTCTGATCTATGTCGGTTACCCTCGTTCTCTTGCGGATCACCGAATTACGGATCATATCTCTTAGAGAAACACCAAGCACCGAACTATATCTTTAAAATACATTCGGATTTCCGAATCTTGACGAATGTAGCCGTAGTGCATAATTGAAATAGTAGTAAGTTGATGTTACTTATTTTGAGAAGTACTTGCAGGATACTTCAACTTCACTAATAGAATATTCCTTTAGTCTAAGTATACATATGTATGAAAAAAGATTACTGGGTTTTAGTGAAAACATTGAACAATATGAATACAGTTTTTTTGTGATTGTAGTGGTATAAAATATACCCCATCACCTATTTTCTTACCTACCAAATGAAAGTAAAAAGTTCATAAAAAGAAATCGAGTCGTTTTGAAGGAGTGCAACTTCAAACACGAGTTTTTTTAAAACCAAAAAACAATGGTGCTTAATTTTTGATGACTTTGTGTGTAATTGGTATCCTAACTTTTGAACGAATGGACCGATTTCATTGCGGTTATTTTTTGTTTGATTTTTAGAAAAAACCAAAAACTTTACATACATATCCAAGTCCCTTATGACTTAGGCACAGAGTATTGAATGTAACATCTCACGATCCTTGCAGACCTTACTGGTTTCCTCCACATTCATTACCATTTTCATACAAACACGTGGTTTTCGGAGACTGATACTACTTTTGATCGTGGAATATCAACCTTGGTCTCCCCGGGTACCTACATTCATCCACATATGTATTGTATATCTGCTTTGTCAATATTTCATCTTTAGTGATTTTCACACGACCCAAGCAGCTGAACATGTTGTTTTCAATTTTAGTACCAACACTTTCTTTCAATTCCACTCTTTCGCGTATCTTCTCGTCCTATTCCGGTATGTGGGGTAGGGTCGTTGGTAGACTTGCACAATAGATTTCATATCCTGGCCACAGGACAGCTACGCATCTGTATGTGTGGCATTTCTTAGCTATGATTGTCTTTTTACATCAGAAAAGCCGTGTTCTTACAATAAAAAAATTACTTGGCGATGCCATTATTTAAGCCCGAAAAAAGGTTTATATCGGACACTAATTGGAATAAATAACTATGAAAGTAATAAATTAGATAGACCAGCGTTTAATAATAATAAAATAAATGAACAAGTCATCCAGGCGCATATCTATTTAATAGCGAAGAAGATGGCGGCGTGAAATTAGCAGTTTTATATGTTCAGTATACGTAAAATTGTCACCGCACTAACCATAACGTTTTACTGGTCGTTTACCCCTCGTTGGGACACTCCGTATTTTAATAAAAAACGCAATATACTTTTGCCAAGAAGTGAAGGAGAACTCTTAGGACCTTTAACTTTAGAAACTAAATTTCTCTAAACATTTACTTCCACGTTGAACTTTCAGTAAGTTTCCTAGGAAAATAATTTTATGGAAACTGTAAACTGTAGTACGGGTCAGGAGCAATTCTTTTTGAATTGAGGTTTTATGGATTGTATATTGTTATGTTAAACGGTGTTAGTGCCTACTCAATATTAATAAATACTTTCTATTCTGAATAGTCTTTGCATGTATCTTGTTTGATACTAAAACTAGTTTTTTTTATGTGAAAACCAGTGATCACACGGCTTCCTTGACTGTAAGAGATAACTGTGTCCTATAGACACCATAGATCTTATAGGTGCGTCACGTAATATATTATTTAAAGTATTTTGTCACCTCTGTGATCCAGCGTTCTGGTTCAGGACTTGACTTTATGAGACTTCGGGTTCGATCTCGGGTGGTGTAACTAAACGAAAGTGAGTTTTTTATTATTTTTTACAAAAAGTACTTAGCGTTGCCCGAGATCTGGTATGTGCCTTGTGATAGGCTTGCCACATATCACATTTATCTTCGGCTAATCTTAGATGCCATTGTGGTACAGAGGTCTGCTTACCTCTTCGGGGATACAGATATGAACATATATTCTTTAATATTTCCCTTAATGGATCAGGGATTTCATAAACAAGGAGAGGTTCTCAAGTCGACTGTATGTCTTTATTTTATTTTTGTGTATGTTTGTATACTCGGCCAGTAGCAACCGATTTTGATGGCTATTCTTTTAAAAGATAGGTCATGATTAAGAGGTTGCCCAATATCAGTTTTATCATGATCTCATTTGTGATTTTTGCATTTAAAGTGTAAAATGTTTAAAAATGTTTAAATAATTCAAACAAATAACTTCAATTAAATTCATTTCATTCGATCATTCCATTGTAACTGAGTTAAATTTATTTAACTTGATTTACTCTTATTGAGAGAATTTATTAGACTCTAAGCTTTATTCCTGGGATTTTCGTAAGCGAGGTTTAGTTCCAGAGCGAGTAGTTTTAAGGATAATGAGCTCAGACGATTTGTACGAGTATTTGTATCAATTAAATCCGACAATCTCATGAAATTTTGTTTTACGCTGCACTGTAATAGCTGAAGTTTCATTGGTAGCTTATGTCTAATTTATTTTTATTGTTGTATGAGGTTTATGGCTCGCTTTACACCCCTACCAGTGAGTTACTGCCAAGGATTTTAAATTTTATAAGTTTCAAAAACTATGGATATCAGTATATACCCATACTTTCTTAAATATACAAAAAAGATACCCCGTGTTGGTCCGGGCTCCTTTAAAGAATAGACCATGTGCCTTTCTGTCAGGCAGCTCGTTAAAGGCGAGCATAGGGTTAACGTCATTAACACCGTCACATGCCTACTCACCGGATTGGTACCACCGTTTTACCTTTTCCTGCCTTCATGACGTCAGTACTTGCCATTGACGTGTTCCAGTTCGGAGGGTAAGGTAGCCGGTAAGCTTACTTTTGCTCGAGACCTAACAGCCCGGCTTTAGGTAACACACAATGTCTTACCATCAGGAAATCCGTCCGCTTATTTGCCTTCCAATATCATAAAAAAGATAGAATGCTTTACACATGTCGAGACAAATGACCTTGAGACTTTTTTATCAAAGTTTTTCGAGGAACCGACTAAACGTCTGTAGAAACGTCGCATCCAAACTAATCTGACAACACTAAACGTGTTTTGTTCCTTTCTTTTACTTTCGTTCCTGCCATTTTTGCATCAATGCGTCCCGTTATCATTATCCGTCCAGAAGTAGCCGTAGACTTGCATACAATAATGTCTGCCACACGATAATGACGCACCAGTATCATAAATGGTACCTATAGGTTATAGTTACCCCTTGGTACCAGGAGTGTCTATTTGTTTGTTACCTTTGTAGTGAAATAGGTTTAATGAGTTTTCTATGGCGTAATAGCTAAGAGACACACATGATTTAACTTATGTACTTATAAATATTTAATAAAATTGTTTTGTTTTATCTAATATGTTTCGATATTAATATGATATTTGAAAATTTAACATTTTTCTGTGGTCTAACGGTTCAGTTGCTGGATTTTTCTGCATGAGGCCCCGGGTTCGAATCCCGGGTCGGTCAAAAAAATGAGTTTTTATAATTTTCTAATAAAGAAAACGTTGCTCGGGTTTGGATATGTGCCTAGTGGGCGATAGGCTTGCCACCTATCACATTGTGGGACTTAGTGTCTTCGGCTGGTCGTAGATACCCTGCTGTGCCTCTGCCTACCACTTCAGGAATATGGGCGTGAAGATACTTACTTAATTTAATATAATTATGTAACAAAAGAAAGTTCAAATTTTATGTGCATACTCAAATTAAACTACTACGTTAATTGATATTCAATACCAAGAAGAAAGTGGTGTTAGTAACACTATTTATAACTCAAGAATCGGTGTAGCCGACACCGATTAGGCTGAAAATTGGTAGGGAGGTAACTTAAAACCGGGAAAAGGACATATGATACTTTTTATCCTGTTCAATTGTCAGGAAACTGGGAAAAACAACATTTTAATTTTTCCCATACAAACTAAACGGGTGGAACGAAGTTCGCGGGAACAGCTAGTAATTAAATAAAACTATTAATGAAGTAATACAACTATTACAAAGCCCGTAGTGATGTACAGATACGGGTGTCTGGTATCACCGCAGTCACGATAATTGCAATTTGCTCCTGAAACTACCAACTCTCATTGGTTTTGTGGTATCTTTGTATAGACATTCTTAGTTGTAGTGTAGCTTGCTTCAAATTTTATATTTTTACCGTCATTTGTTAAGTACCTAAATAATAAATATATACAGGATTTTGACATGAAAATTTCTTTAGCGACGCTATGCACTTTTTTGATGGGTGAAAAATGTCTCGCGTCAGGACACGTGACCTGATTGAAAATGCATAAGACGGAGGGATAGTAAAACCACTTTATGTTTTTGCCGCACTTAACACAGTGATTTTCGTTTCACCGACCGATCTTCAAACTATGGGCTTAGTATCAAGGCCTGTGGTAGCCGCAACACGCTAATATACATATTTCATTATCGAACTAAATTAATTTTATGAATATTATGTCTGACTACTTAAATAATAGTACTTTTACACTCATAATTGAAAAAATTCGTAGGTGGTAGAGTTTCGCAGCGACTCGCCCGGATTGGTACCACCGCCTTACCACTTCCTGCCACTATAACGTCCAATTCTTGCCGTTGACGTGTTCCAGTTCGGAGGGTAAGGTAGCTGGTAAACTTACCTTTGCTCGAGGCGTAACATCCTCAGGTTGGCAACGCACCATTACCACCTTTGGTGAGACACGTTCAAACATAGGCGGCGTAAATTTCTTACCATCAGAAATCCGTCTGCTTGTTTGCCTTCCACTATCATAAAAAATCATTCCCTAACCATTTCAAAATATTGAAAATGCACAATGTTATTCAAGCCAGAGTGTAACCAGTTGTTTTTTTTTGTGTAGGGTCTCTTTGTAGCATGTATGTACGGTTGTCTGTCCAAACATTTATCAGTCTGTTTGTTTGTCTTTTATAAACTAGCAGTCGTTATAAGTAATATTAGTGGAGGGAAAGAAAGTTTTTCCCGCATTAAAAGTTATTTTTAAAATTGACCCGAAGTGTAAGCTACTACTTTACAAAATTTGGTTAAACTCCGTTCAGCACTTTTTGCGTTTTAAGTGAAGAGTAGTAAGAAGTAACAAAAAAAAATAACCCTAATAATAAAATCGACATACACTGAGCTGATAATAGAAAGAAAAAAATGTTGTTATAAATTTATTTAACTAGATTTTTTAAACGAAAATTCGATTTTTTATTAATTATTGCAATATTTTGACCGCCTCGTTGGTCGAGAGGCTAGCGTACACGCCTAACTACATCGACCAACCGCAAGGCTCGGGTCCGATTCCCGACGGCATTTGTGTGATGAACATTTAGATGTCTGCAGTTCCGGGTCTGGGAGTTTATTAAATTTATTCTTTTTTCTATTTAAGTATTTCGATGTATTAGTGTCGTTGACTAACACCCATAACACAAGCATATAATATGCTTACTTTGGAGTTAGATTCAGTCTGTGTAACTTGTCCAGGGATTTTTATTTATTTACTATTAGGATAATACAAAAATATTATCCGTACTTAAAATGTAAGACGTATAGTATCCACAGACGTTATTTACCTGGACGTGCTTGTGGTTTGGGTTAGGGTATAAGCAGATATGTCGATGCCAGTAATTTAAAACTGCTTGGATAAACGAAATGAATACAGAAAAATTGTTTTATTGCGAAAACGTTTATGAAGGATTATCTGCAAAAATTTCGGAATAGTTTCTATACTTCTTATCATTGGTACTTGGTGGAATTCCATTCTTGAAACAATTTTTCCACAGCACTTGCACTATCCAACCGGCCCTTTATATGGCCCTGATGATGCTTGTATAGCGAAACCGGTTGGCTCACCTATAAAAGAAAAAAAATACGCTGTGGAAAATACAAGTGTTGTGAATAAATTAGTATAAAGTGTTGTGAGTAATGAAAAATAACTTTCAAGCGACTCGAAAAAAGAGAGAAGTTGTTAATTCGACTCAATGTTTTTTGTATATTTGTTATGCTATTACTTCGATAAACGATAAAAGCCAAGCAATTTTGGTCGTTTGTTTTTAGAAAGATAGTTTATAGCTCTGAGGTGTTTCAATATTAATTTCATTGTTATCCGACTTGTGCTTTTAGAGTTATACGTCATAATTCGAACTTAAAGTTTCACTCTCATGTTTTTTTAAAAACGCGTCTAAAAAGTGTTGCTTCAAAACTTTAAGGCAGCTCCAGGATTGTTATTTTTATAAATTTTCTAATGCGCTGAAATTTGTTATAAAATATCATTAACCGCTTAATCCTTCTTACTAAAAAAAAAGCTAAGTTAACTCCACTTTTGTCTTACAAAAAGCGTGCATCTTAACAATATAAATCAATAGAATAGAGCATTAACCTTTTAATGAAATAGTTAAACTATTACACAGCCCGCAGCGTCGTAAAGATACGCGATGTTCTGAAATTACCGCAATAACGGTAATTGCAATTTGCTGCTGAAAATACCAACCCTCGGCTATGTCTGGTCTGATACAGACATACCATGTAATATTCTTAATGCTGGTTTTATAATTTAACCTTGGTATTATCTTTATGTACATGCAATTTATATAGTTTATGTTATGAATGCAAACTAACAGACAGATTTCCTGTTGGTTAGAAATTCACGGCGTCTAGAGACACCATAGGTGGTAATGGTGCGTTACCAACCTAAGTAAGTAAGTTGACGGACACGTCAACGGCAAGATTTCACCTTATAGCGACAGGAATAGGTAAGGCGGTGGTACCAATCCGGACTAGTCGCTGCGAAACTCTGCCACCTAGTAGGATGTCACGGTGTTAGTGACTGTAAGCCCATGTTTGCCTTTTACGAGCTGCCTAGCAGAGAGAAAGTTTATTCTGCAAAAGAGTCCGGAACAACCACACTAGCTGCAAACTTCGTTCATCCGTTCAGTTTGTACCTATGGGAAAAATTTAAATGTTTCTTTTTCTTGTTTCCTCGCAATCGAATGGAATAAAATATGATTTATCCTTCTCCTGGTTTGAAGCCAAATCGGTTTAGTCGTTCTTTAGTTATAAATACCTATGCTAACAGGATTTTTTTAATTACGAGTATATGAAATATCTGTTTACCCGCGACTTCGTCAGCGTATAAAATGTTTTCATACAATTTCTCACCCCATGACAGGCCTTTATATGGGTTGATTTTTTAAAAAAAAGCAGTGCATGTTTGATGTCAAGTCTCGACCTATATATACATCAAATTTCGTCACAATCAGTTTAATGGCTTAACCGTTAAAAAGCAACAGACAGATAGACTTTCGCATTTGTGATAGTAGAATAATTTAAAAAGCACTTAACTTTATAACATTGTCTTAAGATGCCAGCGACAGCAAACTAAGCTTAATTGTAACTACGTAAGAGATTTAATCTTAAAAAAAGGATGTTTATATTTTGCGTAAATACACAAATGGGTTCATTATGGATGGAATTTTTTTTCATGTGAAAGACACGGATCTTTTGATAGTAAGAGATAATAATGGCATATAGACACCACAATTTTTTTACGTGCGTTGCCGTCCTTTGGTGGCAGGAATAGACAGTGTGCTGGAAGCCTACCCGGGCACTGGTCGCAATGCAAAATCACCTGTTGTCTCGTTGGTAATAACCTACTTATATGTATGTGCGTGTTTGTGGCATCATAACTCCAAAACGAATGGACCGATTTCAATGCGAACTTTTTTGTTTGATGTCGGAAGTAATTGAGATTTTTTTCAGTATATATTACGGATACGTTATGTCGTTTTGATAGTAAATAAATATATCAAATATGTGTCATTGCCGAGTTACCTATAAATATTGTAAAAATTATATAAAATAAATAAATTTAGTAACATTCAAGAGGTTCGAATGTTATATTTCACATTCGCTACCTTAATGTTCAATAACATTTTATTCAAATTATTTTATATCAAAACTGTGCGATTTTTATATTTACTTATAGTTTACATACCACAAATTTATCAAATAAAGTAAAAATCTAACTTAAAAACGTATGATATTAACCTTATACTATAAAAAAAATGTAGAATAAATTTCATTGCAATTTTAACTCTGTTGTATTGCAATTGCAGCTTGTGGCAAAAATATGAACTCTCCACAGTGTCTGGTGTGTAATCAGACTCGCCATCTTTTTGTAATACTCTTAATGCTAGCGTTGTAATAAAACTCTGGAATTATCTTTTCACAAACAAATACTCCCATCATTAAATAATAATTTTTATAACGCTCGTCGACCGCATTCGTAATAGTGACATCCGAGAAAGAGTGGGATTTTATTTTTATGATATTAGGAGGCAAACAAGCAGACGGATTTCCTGATGGTAAGAAAGTCACCGTAGTATTGGTGCGTTGCTAACCTGAGGCCGGGATGTTAGACCTCAAGCAAAAGTAAGTTTATCGGCTTACCTTACCCTCCGAACCGGAACACGTCGACCACAACCATTGACGTTACGTTAGAAACGGGTGAAGAGGTTCTGGAGCTTGTAAGAAAAACAGTGAATGCCAAGGATGAGGGACTAACAGTGGAAAGCGTGAGAAAGGCAAAAGATCGAAAAGTAATAGTGAGGAGAGAAGACAGAGAATTAAGGATAAACTTAAAAAAGTAGAAGGAAAACTGAGAGTAGAAGACATGACGAATAAAAAACCCCTGATTGTTATGAAGCATGTCTGAGACTGCAATAAAGATGATGATATCAGGACTGCTCTCATGAACCAGAATAAAAGAATCTTTACGGAACTAGAAGAAAGCGATAAAACAGTCGAAATAATTTACAGGAAGAAAACAAGAAATCCCCACCTCAGTCACGTTGTAGCCAGGGTGTCACCGAAAGTATGGAGACGTATTACTGACGATGGATACCTCCACATTGACCTACAGCGGGTCCGTGTGGAGGATCAATCGCCGGTCATACAATGCTCAATGTGCCTTTGTTACGGCCACACGAAAAAACTGTGTGAAGAGTCAGTGCCAAAATGCAGTCACTGCGGTGGACCACATCTTCGAGCGAAATGCGGGGAATGGCTTACTAACATGGTGCCGTCATGCAGTAACTGTTCCCAAGCAAAGCTGGAAGGTGTGGACCACAACGCTTTTAGCAGTGACTGCCCGATTAAAAAGAAATGGGAGACAATAGCTAGAGCAACTATAGCGAATTGTTAAAGTTGCCCCAGGCACTAACTCCATTCCAGCAAAGTCACACATTAAAATGTTGCAGGTACACACATTCCACCTTAACCTCAAAACATTAAAATTTAATTCAAATATTTTAAAATCCAGCAAACATAAAAATCATACAGTAAATTGGGTTCAATTTCATTTGAAAATGACCCAACTTAAAAAGGCAATAAAAATAAATAAAGAAAAACTTAATAAAATCAAGAACTCCAAAGCTTCATATAGTAATGTTAAGGAAATACATAAAACAAAAATTAGAAAATAAAATTATAATAATAACAATATATTAGACAAGAAGTCGATCTGTACCTGCAACAAAAATAAACAACAATAGTTAATAATTAATTAGTGAACTAATTAAGCAATTAATTAAAATAGAAAAAAAATAGTAATAAAATCAAACATACTTTTTTTATATGAAAAATAAAAAAAAATGATGTTGAATACTATATCAACGTATATAGTACTTCAACATGAAAAGTAAAAGATATCAATTTATAACGAAAAAAGTAATAATAGATTAGATATATATATAGCGAAAATACTCTTTGCACAAGAAATAGAAATGAAATAGTAATTATTCAAATCATCAATCACAAAATGAACAAAGTATCATATTAACCTTTAAAATAATAGAAATAAATAAGGCGGTGGTACCAATCCGGGCAAGTCGTTGCGAAACTGTAATGATATGGCATTGAAAGACAGTGTTGGTGTTAAAATGAGAAAGATCATGCTCCAAAGAATGACAGATGAAAGATTGACAAAGCAGATACACAACGAATATAGATGGATGTAGTTACCCGTTGAGACCTAGGTTAACATTTCACGATTAAATCGCTCGGGTGTTATCCGAAGGAGGTATCAAGAGATTAGATACTTAGATACTTATTTGATGTATTTTTTAATGATTTTGTTATACATATTATTTTATATTTCTTTTTTTAAGTGCTGGTTGTTTGGAAGAAATCGCTTATTAGCGATTAGTACTTTAAATATGTTTTTGTTACACAATAAACAGTTTTATTTTATTTTAATTGGTCGCTTCGTAAGCGCAATTTTTACCCCATGGAAAAAGAGGGAATACGCAATGGAGCCACAACCAATGTCTGTGAAGGATCTACAATCCTCCGATAGGTGATTAATTTTCCACCTTTAGTAATGCAGGCAATATAGCGATTATTATCTAATCATGCAATCAGGGGCGGATCTACATATGGGCTTTTTGGGCTTCTGCCCAGGGCCCCATAGATACAAAGGGCCACAGCCCCTGTTAAAAATAATAAGAGACGAATCGTAATTAAGGCGTTACGTGGAACAAAAAAAAACAATCGTAAGGTGCGCGACTATCAAACGAATAAATATTTTTATCAGCCGAGTTTTTTGAAGTGAAACTTCTTTAAAATCGTTGTGATTTCAAACAAGATGCAACGGAAAAAGTGACAGGTAAGAGACACAAATATATATTCATCTCATTCTTTTGTCGATTTACTGAAGTTTCATTTCTATCGTGTGTGAATCGTGCGAAAAGGGCCCCCGAGTAGTTTTAGCCCAGGGCCCCACAAAGTCGCGACCCGCCCCTGCATGCAATTAAGCCCTAGTTTAAGCGTCACATAATTAATCAGTTTACACTTGTAGCCTATCAATCGGTTGATTAAGTCCCGGATGTTAATTAAACATGTATTGAAAATTTTGCTGTTTCCTGAAGTTTTCTAATTTATATTACATCTGAATATTGTAACTTGAATAGCATAATTATTAATGAAAAGAATTGAATTCCAAATAAAATTATATTATTTGCAATTTCTCGCAAAAAATGTATACGTATAATGTCGTAACAAAACAGGCAAAATAGTGTGCTATGTATAAATTGGACCTACCGGAAGCTAAAACTCCCAAATATATCCAGCTCCACATAACACACACCACTAAACTGGTTTATTAGCACCAACAATACACACACTAAAATCTCAACGTACATTTTGCTTCGTAACCGAAGCATCATCAGGAGAATTTGACTGCACTCGACAAAGGTCGAGCAGATATAGAAGAGAATTAAATTTTCAAACTCAAAAGCAGTTTTAAAATTGAAGGCATGAAAAACGTATCCCAGATACATATATTTGCATTATACGTACCTTGGTTACGTTTTTCACGATGGTTTTTAATTTTTTTTCTCCATAAGAAGCTCTACTGAGCATCTTCTTCGACATCTTCGACACAATCTAGTCTATAGACTAATGAGTAATTCTAATTTCTCTTAAACTTCTAAGCTACAGTCTCTAAGTCCATCAACTTTTACTTAGTGTCTGTAAACTTGAGTTCTATTGGTATCTTGAACTTAAAACACTTGCTTTTGGCACTAGCACTTTGTGAATCTACACAACACTACACTAGTTCATATGGCTTTGTCCTTTTCAGTCTTCTCATTGTACCTGTGATATCGAGGAGCTGGATTGCCTCGATGTTCACATGATGGTGAAGTCTATGGTGACGAGCTTCTGCACTATTTTTTATAACGTCACTGACAAACTCCACTTTGAGATCCCGATGGAGGTCATCATTTCTTATGTACCGGGGTGCATTTGCAATATTTCTAAGCAAAGGTTTTGAAACCTTTGTATACACTGCATATTGGTCTTAACTGTACACCATAAGTCCATATCGGTCTTAGGACTTGTAGATACGTACCTTGGTTACGTTTTTCACGATAGTTTTTAATGACCACGATATCTCAGCTTAAATCACTGAGGCTTAAGCAAAGTGGCGTATATGTGTATGACGTACATGATACTATAATTTATGACCACAACATCCTGGTTACACTGAGGGAACTCTCTATAAAACTATCAATATCTCTTTTCTTTTTAATCAACTACTAAAAACTCTTTTTTCTTCAGGTTCTCAAATCGGCTGTATGTTTTTTAATTTTTGTATGTTCTTTTCTTTGTACTCGGCCAATAACAAACCAATTGCGAAGATTCTTTGTTTTAAAGATGATAATTCGGACGTGGTAGGAATATATCATAAAACAACTAGAGAATTCTTAGTTATACCTAATAATGAATATTTTTTTAATTTGTGTATTTGTAAGTACAATTCAAAATTACAAGAACGATGATGATATAATTATTGTGGAATCATTTTATTTATTTATTTATTTTACACTTTGTTTTAATCTAAATCGACAGCAAGAGAATACAGATATAAATACAATACAATAACTCTTTATTGTGCACCAAATACAAATAAATCACAAATACATTAAAATAACTTACACTAAGATACTACAATACTATACAAAGGGCGAGCTTATCTCTAATAAGAGATATACAGCTAACCTAAGATAGAGAAAAAGCAACACAAAATAAAAAGTGTTAAGTAGACAGTATACAAGCTTACGAAAAAAAAATATTATAAACTACTTTATATAAATATTTACTTAACATAATATGTATATATAAAATAACAAAAAGTTCAAAAAACTACGGGTTGTACTCCGGTAGTGCCGTCATAAGTGAAAACTTGAATGCTAACGTTATACATTTTTGATATTTGGAATGGTTAGGGAATAATTTCCACGTATTGCTTTAATTATCAGTATTAAAGTACTATAATTTATGTGGTAGAATACAATATTCATTTATTGCGCTATCGTACACAAACATGACAATACGAACAATCCTGCAAGCTCCCTGCGCCGTCTAAACGAAACAGCAGGAGCAGGCATACATAAAGAGAGGGGGATACTTCCTCTCCTACGCCGCGTCGGCTGTTTACGCTCCATCCGTCTTACGAATTTTCAATCAGGTCACGTGTCCTGACGCGAGTTTAGAAGTTGTTACCCATTCCAAAAAATGTGCGCAACGCCACTAAAAAAATTTTGACTTAAAAATATACAAATCTTTGAAAAATAATTATCAAATCGCGTCGTGAAAAGCTTTTTGCCCCTTTTTGCAGTTTTACTTCACTTAAAGAAGATTCAAATATTATTTTGAGTAATCACTCACTATTGAACACACCACGTGACAGCACCTAAGCTTCATTCAAAATGTGTCGCAATTTAAGTAAGTACTACACTATTTACGTTAGAAGCGCTACTGCTACTACTCTATAAATAATTCTGCTCTTATCCGTTTCCATCTCCCAGTTTTAACGATTAGCATATTTAAATCTTTTCGATGGACATCGAGTAGTTGGTACTTCAACAGGTAAGTTCGTTTAATTATCTGAAAACAGTATAGCTCTTGTAATTCTGAAGTTTTATATTCCTTTTGCCTGTTTGTTATTACAGAAAATCTCAGATATTTTACTCAAAAAGTTATACCCAGCAAATTTTAAAATAGTTGTAAAAAAAGGATCTTTTCGCGAATATTGTAAAATATACAAAACTTTTAAACTCGCTCTGTAATTTGTTCCTACGTGCTTTGAAACTGAACCAGCGCCTTCAGGTTTATCAAAGCTTGTATGTGGAATCGGATTTGAATAACTCGTGCTTGACGATAGAGAGATTGTGAGAAAACTTGCACTTATATTATGAGGCGGATTTGAAATGGAAGTTATAATGCAAGCGGAAATGTTTCTGGGAAAGAAATGTACTATCTGTGAAGACATTTTGTAAAGTAAATTTACTTTACAAAATACCTTTTCTATTTAAAGTCTCAAATACACACGTATGTACGTATCTTTACACTAAGTCGCTTACAGGGTAGTTACAGGAAATCGAGTATCAAATCTCAAGATCCATGCAGACCTGTCCGGCTTCCGTCACATAAATACCATTTTCATACAAACATGCCGATTTTAGAGAGCTTCACAGCGCCCTCGGATAATAATCGAGCTATTTGATCGTGGAATGTCAATCTTGGTATCCCTGGACACCTACGTCCATCCACATTCGCATTGTGTATGTTTATCTGCTTTGTCAATCTTTCATCTGCCATTCTTTACATGTGGCGAAACCAGCGGAGCATGTCCTTTCTCATTTTAAAATTAACCTTTCAACCCCACTATAAATAAGAACCCTAAAACTTAACATCTAAATACAAATTCATTATACTATTGTTTTGTGGACTTGAGTGGCAAAAAAGTAGACAGATAGTAAAAGTTAAATGAATACTTTTTCTTAACTTATCTTAAGGCGGTGGTACCAATCCGGGCGAGTGGCTAAAAAAATGATGTCTTAAAAATTACTGCAAAAACAGTAAATTTCATCTCCTAAACATGAAGCTTCATTGCCGCATCTACAGTAAAGTTTGTTTTACGATAACAAATAAAAGGCGATTGGACTTCTAGATAGAGTTAGACTTTTTATGAAAACTTTCTTTTTTAATTTACTTTTGTAATTATGTTTTTTTTTCACTTCCATTGTCTTCTTAAAGCTTTGTGTTATGAATAAAATATGAAAAGCTAGACTTATTTTACATATTTATTGTTTACTAGGCGACCGGCTAATTTCGTCTCGTTTGACATTGACAGCTACTGACAGTTTGTGTAGGAAAGTTTAAGGTATTATTTATAGTCTAGTGAAGTTGTAAAAGCCGCGTGGTTAGCAACATATTAGCCATTTCAAAAAAAGCTATTATTTTTTTAAGTTTGTTTGCCTCTTTCTGGGGCCGGCTAAGAACTTTAGGCCATGCTGCTACGTCTTCCGTATTAATAAATTATTTTTAACATTTATAGGTCATTATATACAAAGTTGTCTTGAGTAAAGCGGTGACCTCGTTACTCACGCTCATTTAGTGAGATTTGGTGGCAACGAGGAAATACGCGATACACTCATTTCTTCATAACTATTTCACTTTTACACTTTAACTGAACAAAATTATCTAATTACACTTATAAAGTACACAAAGTTCAATAATTATGAAAAAACTACGCCCATCTTCTTTTACGAAGGTGCCAAAACTCTATTGTTTTTATTTCTTTTTTCCTGCAATTTTCTCCTGACAATAATTCGTGAAATCTTTCCATCTGTTCACAAATGAAGCGATAATATACGAATAGGGTTTCATTTGTATATACACAGAGTTTACAAGATTTCATTTAACTTGGAACGTATATACATTTGCCTGGGTGAAACCTTGCTAGTAGAACTTGGTCTATTTCTCGGTTACAATCGTAATAAAACTGTGAAAGTTCAAATTCTGTGCATTAAAGAAAGAAAATAGCTTTAGACGATTACAAATGAGCGGCATTTTAGGATTTTGTGTTTCTTTCTGTTCATCTGTCTTATTATTTGTATAAATTATAGGAAACCGCTTTTTGATATTAAAAAATCTGTCTATATGTTTTACATTATTGTTATGAAATGTAATTCTGTTAACCAACGCTAGATTGGCTTGTTTCGCTTTTATTTATTTTAAGAGTTTCTTTTTTCTAAATAGGGACAGCCAATCTCGTAAGCCAGGAAAGAACTGGAGTCAAATTTTAATGGAAAGGATTTCAAAAGTGCAAAATGGGACTCCAACTATTTTATTGGGTGCCATGTCACGATTCCAAAATACTCCCAAATAAGTATTATCAACATCCTAGTAGTTGCTTTTGAGTTATACTTAATTGTAGTGATATTGTTAATGCGAAAGTTTGTATCTTTGTTTATTTGTTTGTTACTCCTTTACGCAAAATCGGAATCGGATCAAGAAATCTGGCACACATATAGAGTGTAACTTAGATTAAAACATAGGATAGTAGAACAACGCGAACAACACCGCGGGCAACAGCTACTGACTCATAAATATATTTAAAGTCAACAAAAAATGCACGATAAAGGCTAGATTTTACGCCGAATTTAAACGCGATCAACGCACAAACACGTTTAATCAATTGTAGTGTAGTTTTCATTAAAACCTGTGCTATAGGAACTGATAAAAAAAAATAAAAGAAACTGAAAAATCGTATATAATATCGTATATATAAGTAGGGACAGTGATAAAAACATTGCTTTATTCCATATAAGCTGTTAGACTTCTTATTATTGTCAAGCTTCTAAGTTCAACTAGGTTCGCCGGTACGGCTAGTTGAATTTTAAATATTGAATTTGAATCGGACACTAATTATCTGACAGTCGTAGGCACAGAATTTATATCAACTTTTTTCATGATACGTCAAATTATTTCTTATCTTTCAAAAGAACCTTCTCCTGACAATAACTACTTCAACTAAAAATGTATGAACAAAATCGATCCATCCAATCAACTGTGAGGCGATAATCAAAAGAAATAGGGTATCTTAATATATATAAATCTCGTGTCACAATGTTTGTCCTCAATGGACTCCTAAACCACTTAAGCGATTATAATAATATTCGCACCCCGTGTGCAGTTCGATCCAACTTGAGAGATAGAATAGCTTATATTATCTCAATTTATGGTAAAAAAATTACCATCCGAGCGAAGCCGGAACGGGCAGCTAGTATATCTATATAAAGGTAGTATACTAAATAAAGTATATGTATAAACCTCATAGTATAACAAAAACGAGTCGATAGTAAAAAACGTTGTTTAGTTGCAAAGCCATTGTAAGAATTAGTTTTTATACAAATAGAGAATAGCAGCCAGTAATAATGGTTGTATAAGCTTCTAGAGCATTAAATTTATATTAAAAAGCGTAGCTCGGTCTTCAGGCGAACACTATCTTTAAGACCACAGACTAAGCAATTATGCTCGACGGTTATTTAACGTTGGTAATGTTTTACAAAGTGCCTCGATACTTGGAATATTAGACAAGAAATGGTAATATTTGAACGAAACACTTATAATACTTTTCTTTGTTTGGGTTTTGGAATTCACGTCAGTATTTTGCCGTTAATCAAGTAGAAATTTGCATTAAATTTACCAAAGGATTCAATTATAATTAGTCATAACTCATTAGTAATTAATACGTCATGTCAGGGTCTTTGGTAAAGCGGTGGCCTCATTACCCAAGCTCAAATATTGAGATTTGGCGGCAACAGAGAAATACACAATACGCTAATTTCTTCATGATTATTTGATTTGTGCACTTTTACTGAACAAAATTGTGCAAAATGCCGCCATAATTGACTCATTTCACTCGATATAAACGAGAATTTGAATAATTAAGAAAAAACTTCGACCATCTTTTCTTTCGATGGTGCCAAAATCTTTTATCATTCTTGTCTAGTTCATAGCAACGACTTCCAAATTTAAACTCCTAATGTTTTTATAGTTAAACTTTATATAGAGAAATTTGCCTATTATATAAGTAAGTCACTGTTTCAGCGGTCTAGCGTCCGACTTCTTGAGGTCCCGGGTTCGATCTCCGGGTCGGGTGACAAAAAATGCGTATTTCCAATTTCCTAATAAAAATAAGGTTGTTGAGGTAGATTAATCCTCAACAAATACTAAGCTCTTCCTTGGCGGACTCATGTTACTACACTCTGTTTCTTTGATTTGTTATTACTGTTTTGTCCATTATTTAAGTAGCATATTATGTTTAGGGTAAGGTTAGGTTTTCAGTGTTTTTTTAAAGATGTGTGGTAAGTTTTAGTCAGTCAATAAATGTTATTTTTTCTTTCTTTTCTTGCTGGGGTTTCTTGGAAGGAATAATGAGTGGAGGAATCCAGAAGGGAATATTTTATCTGGATACCGAGTTTATGCTCCTTTCGTTATTGTCTAATTTAGTCAATAAAGTACTAGAGTATTCCAATATATAAGGATGGGTCCATCACATTCCAATCCTTAAAAAATGATAATTTTAGCGCGTTGAACGTTAATAAAATTCTACCTACCGGTGCGAAAGTTTGTAAAGTTGGTGGACGGCGGATAATTTTTGTACTCAATTATTTTTATTAACACCACACATAAAATTTTACCGGCAAAATTCGTTGCCTATAATTCGTTTTTTGTATATAATTAAAATGGTTAATTACAAAATTTGTAGTTATTTAAGGGTTTATTTGTTTCTGTGGTGGTTGTTGGGTCCATACATAGAAACAACTAACTAGCTGTTGAACGCGAAGGCTCTAAGTGATAGGTGGCAAGCCTATCGCCAACCGGACACATACCTATCCAATTCCGAGGAACGTTTTTTTTCGTTAGAAAATTGGAAAAACCCAATTTTCGTTTTGTTGCCCGACCCGGGATTTGAACCCGGGTCGTCAGGCAGTCAAGTCCAACAACTGAATTACCAGACCACAGAGGCGATTGTAATATTCATAGGGTATTAGAAGCAAGTACCAGCAAGAAACCTTGCATTTATTATTTTTTTTGGTACACGCATTTTTAATAGAAGTGATGGCTTTATAGGCCAAATAAGAAGAAACATGTCAAACAATTTGTGATTTATTTTGGAAATTCCACCGAAGTACGGACAATAAACAATTGGATATGTTCATTATCGAGTTCAGACAAGAACAATAACTAATTAAGGCAAAGAGTTTTAACAAATGAAAGTTTGGCAAACTTTTAACAAGAACAGAAGTTATACACTGAGTTCAACATTTTAAATCATTATTGTTAATGAACCTTATTAATTCCGCTAAGACAAATTCCTAAGTAATGCCGAAGTCAAGGTTCAGTAATGTAAGTCAAATTTAATTGTTGCTTGGAACAGGCAAGTTAAATTGTTATACCACAGATAATATTACCGATTAAAATATTCACGTATTTTGGAACTGGTATTATTGTACTCAGTATTTATACGCCATGCAAATGACAGCATAACGAAAAATGCAACCATGGAATCTTGACATGATAGACACGTATATGTAGAAAGAATTTTGTGTTAGAAATTTTACAAATTTTTTTGTTTTTTTTTTATTAATTTCATAGTGAAATTAATAAAAAAAACTTTTCATTTTTCATTTCATTAACACGTTCGAACGGGTCTCGGTTTTTATTTAATATCTAATCAATAACACATTTTTACTAAAAACAGAAATGTAATAAAACAGCGTACTAGGTCGGCAACTACAGCTCAAAACGCGCTGCTTAATGCATATATTTTGTTCGCTATACATTGCGGGCTGAAAAAAATGCTTAACATTTAACCATTTGTTTCCAACAAAATCCTGTAAAAGAAATTTTGAAGTCTGATATGTATCTAAACTACCACAGAAGTTTTCGTTACGGTGTCAAATACACCCTGTATTATATAGTATAAGTTAATCACTGCCATTTCAAAATTAGCGAGCTTAAAAAAAGAACATCAAATATTTCTGAAAAAACCTGTACATTTTTTTCAGTATGTGTGGACTATCTCCAGTCTCAGTATAAACAAATAAACGACGAAATTTATGTCTCAAATCAAAAAACAGAACATAGTATAAACACATTTCCGTACCCCGCGGCACTAACATTTGTTTATAACTTGTTTAAAAATAAACCCCCAGAGATTCTAAATTCGCTATCATATTAATATTCCAATATTTCTTAAAAATAATCTTAAACAAATAAGATGCGAAAGCAAATCATATGTCCAATGGGAATATCAATCGATCCTTTTCCGATTAAAATAGCTAAAGCTTACAATTTCATACCGAAATTAAAAGAAAGACCAACGAGGAACTTCGAAGGTCCTCCAAAAAACAAAGACAAAATTAATTAAGAATTTCTCATGATTTAAGTGAGCTATTTCAATTTTTAATTGAGCTATCAAACCAATTGCTGTACTTTATAAATTCAGTAGTAAAAGTTAAGCAAAGTGTTTTAATTAACATCTTAACTCAGAGTCAGAGCGAAATAGTAAGAAGTTTACAAATTAAATGAGAAACGAATTAAAATCCAGCTACAGTTTATGCAGTTTATAATGAGATGCTATAAAAATGTCACTTTCAGGTTATGAATCATTAAAATAATGGGATAATTTTAAATGAATCTGTGCTTTTAACCCCCGTGTTGGTCCGGGCTCCTTTGTAGAATAGACCATCTGCCATCCTTGCCAGGCAGCTCGTAAAAGGCGAGCAAAGGCTCACCGTCACTGAGTCGAACACCGTCACGAATTCTGACTAGGTGGTAGAGTTTAGCAGCGACTCGCCCGGATTGGTACCACCGCCTTACCTATTCCTGCCGCCATAACGTCATGACGTGTTCCGGTTCGGAGGGTAATGTAGCCTGTAAACTTACTTTTGCTCGAGGCCTAACATCCCGGCCCCAGGTTGGCAACGCACCATTACCACCTTTGGTGTCTCTAGGCGGCGTGAATTTCTTACCATCAGGAAATCCGTCTGCTTGTTTGCCTTCCAATATCATAAAAAAAACTCCAAAACAGAAGGTTAAACTCCAAAGTTTTGGACTTTTTTATGTTCGTTATGCGACTACTCGGCCAACGAAAAAATGATTTTGATGGTTATTTTAAAAAAAGTCATGACGTCAAAGAAGTCCGATACCAATTTTATTATCAAACAACTAGTGGTTTTTATAATTAATAGTATTTAATGCACACATTATTGTTTAGTGGAGACGTCAACATAGACAAAAAATTACAATAACATTATCAAGTATAACTCAAAACTACTAGTTTAATGTTAGATTAGTAGGACTTGCATAAGCCTATTTGTTTGTAGTCTAGTTAGTACATTTAAAGGCGACGCATATTTCTTACCACCGAAAAAATCTGGATGTTTATAAGAATATGATTTAAGTTATGCCTAGCTTTAAATAAAATATCCATTTTATTTGTGTTTGTTGTTCTTTTTTAGTTTCGGCATTATATTCAAGTTGTATTTAAGAAAAAGTATCTTCACGTACATATTCTTGAAGATTTAGTCAGGTTCTGCACTAGGGCACCTACGACTAGCCATAAACACTAGTGTGATAGGTGGCAAGCTAATCGTCAACCGGCCTCACATCCAACCTCAGACGGCCTTATTTTTAATAAAAACTAGATGTAAAGATGATGTAAGTACCACAATCCAAGCAAATAAATGTAACTAAGTTCCAGCTAATTTCGTTTGTTTCTTTTGTTTGGGAAAGATTGTAATGTTGTTTTTCCTAGCTTCCTGGCAGTTGAACGGGATATAAAGTATTCAATGTCCTTTTCTTGATGCTAAGCCTTATAATCTATTATTAGTATTAAATACCTTCTAATCTATTTTTAGTCAAATCAGTTTTTTCACATTTTCTTTTATATAGATTGAATTGAAATGTATATTCATTTTCTTATTTGCTTTTGGTTTCGGCTCCGAGAATCGAACCCGAGACCATAATAAGTCAAGTCCGAAGCTGGACCGCTAAACCATAGAGCCGATATTTACATTTTAGGAAATGTTCAAAAATATCCTCACCAAAAAACAACGTAAATGAAATACATATTAAATCTATTCAAATTTTCCTGTCACGAGTAAATTAGCTACGTTACACGACATTAGAACTAAGGTACACATTTGATAAGCTTGTACGCATACAGTCGACGTGACAGGAATGTAATAATGTTACTCTGCCTTCCATTTAATATTATGAGCGGAGAATGTCTGTCACTTTGTCACGTCACCTTGAGATAGCTCCCGTAATACTGTATCGGAATTACCTCGCGTTTTGTGGCATTACAACAATTATTGATATATCTGTTGTCAATTACGGAGTATATTATAAGTTTGTATTATACCT
>NJDD01001562.1:835938-863338 GCA_002245505.1 Calephelis nemesis | reverse complement strand
ATGGCCAGACTAAGTATTATAAGTTTGTATTATACCTGCTGCACACTGTGCGTGCTGCGTATTGCCACAGTATAAATATGAAACAGAGTGAAAACTAAGCCTAATACCCTAATAGATATAAAAATAACTGCGTTAATTTAAACCGACTGCAAAACTAAAAATTATAAAATAATAAAGATTTAATATAAATTATATACTACCTATTACTTATATGTGCTATTCACTAATAGGTATGAAGCCGGTGCCAAGCCTTAAACTAATAGTTATATTATAATAAAAGTTATAAGTAAGTATTAATTTGGATTGGCACCGACTTCAAACCTATTAGTAAATGAATAGCACATACAAGTAATAGGTAGAACATTGTTAATACAAAATCTTTATTATTTTTTACTTTTCAGTTTTGAAGTCGGTTTTAATTAACGCAGTCATTTTTATTAAGTACTTTTTAGTTTATTGTTGATATGATTAAATTTAATCGCCTCTGTGGTCGAGCGGTCCGAGTGTTGGACTTGACTGCATGAGGTCTCGGGTTCGAATCCCGGGTCGGCCAACAAAGAGAAAATTGGATTTTTCCATTTTTCTAATAAAAAAAAAATGTTGGTCGGGATTGGAAACGTGCCCGGTTGGCGATAGGCTTGCCACCTATCACATTATGGGACTTAGTATCTTCGGCTAGTCGTAGGTGCCCTGGTTGTGCCTCTGCCTACCTCTTCGGGGATATGGGCGTGAAGATACTTTTAAATTTAATAAAAAAGTAAACATCGGGGTACGTGAAAATAGGTAAATATGCTCATAAAATAAAAACTAATCCGCTTACTTGGATCAAATTTTTATGGGACCAATTTGAAACTATTCTGCATCATACAAAAAAAAATACGTGAATCAGTTCAGAAACCTCGGAGAAATCGGTGTACATATATTAAAAAATATACCGGCCGAATTGAAAACCTCCCCGTTTTTTTTAACTCCGTTAAAAATAATTCTCAACACCCTATTGAAATAATGGGATTGTCAAGTTATTTTTGAAGAAACTACTTGCACACTTTTTGAAATATGTAAAAAAATGTAATACTCGCTCAGGACATGTGACTCGATTTAATATTCGTTAGATGGTGGGTGAGGTTGTCGCCACATTTCTTAGTGTTTTTCTTGAAGGGCGATGAATCTTCAATTTTTTTGGCCTGAAAATAAATTAAATTAATATCATATTTTACTATAAAATGATAGTATTTTGTACTGACAATTAATATAAACTCACTCAAAATTATTTCCTAACCATTCCAAAATATAAATGCACAACTTTGATATTCAACGTTTTCACCTTTGCTAGTACTCCCGGAGTATTATAACCCGTTAATTTTTTTAGTATTTACTATTCTGTAGTGGACAAATGTTAACAAATGAACTACTCATATTATTCAGGTAATTTCATGGCGTCGATTAATCACAGCAAAAGACGAGCACTTACTACTGCATAACTATTCTGCTGTTCATTAAAAAATCTAAAGCAAAAAATAACATAAATTAATTTAATTTCAATTAATTTTAATATCAAACTTATTTTTTATTTACATAGGAAACATCATATTAGTTTTTATCTCTTAATACTAAATCTGTTCATATGTCATTGGGTTCCGTATGAGAAAAGTGAACCGGACGTAACGTCAGGAATAAATGATTTTTAAGGCTGGTCTTAAGGATGTGGTCTCCTCATGTGAAGTGAAGAACTGCAACTTATTTCTCAAATGGATGCTACAAACTACTTTAGTTAAATATCTATATTCATTATATTTGGCGGTGTGTCATAAATTATGAAGGCCCCTCTATCACACGTTATTATTTTTGAGGGAATGTGAATATGGCATTCAGGAATACAGTTTGGGGTGCGTCAGTTATTCAGTCACACTATTAGACAGTGGTATTTGGCCTTTAATGTAATCATTTGGGAGAATAATTATGACGTGAAATAGTCCAAATTAGAAAATAAGCAAGAAGGTATCTTCATGCCTATATCATCGAATGACTAAGCAGAGGTATAACTAGGCACATCACGAATAGCCGAAGACTCTATGTCCCACAATGTGATAGGTGGCGAGGTAATCCACTTTGAGCACCCAGTTTTTCGGCACCTGCACATTCGGCACCTAGCTTTGTCCACTTTGAGTACCAGTTGATATTTTTGGCAGATGCGCAAAGTGGACACAAATTTATTTTTCCATTTGTGTCCACTTTCAACACCTGCAATACTATGCTATGGCATGGCATATGGCATATATGGCACAAATGGAAAAATAAATTTGTATCCACTTTGCACACCTGCCAAAAATACCAATTGGTGCTCAAAGTGGACTAGGCTAGGTGCCGAAAAACTGGGTGCTCAAAGTGGACTACCTCAGCCTATGGCCAATCTAATTATGAATGTATTTTTTGTAACATAGGTTCAAAGGTAATCCAATACAAATGATCGTATTCCAAAATGTGGTTATTGATTTAGACTCAATATTTTATATGCTTACACCACGTTATATTGAAATTTAAGTCAGTTTTTTTGCAAAGTCATTGTGCTTTATTTATATTACCGGAAAAACACCCGATCTCTCCATTGCTTGTCACTTCCACCATAGATCACTAGAATACAATGCTTTGTATAAATATTCATTATAACTGAAATAATTAAATAAACCAGTGTAGTAATTACCGCGAATTCGATTCAATTTAAATGTTAATTATTATAACTGGATTTTATTCGCGATGCATAATTCCTACCAAGCTTTATTGATATCACTTAAATTTATGATATCGCTCGTATTAATTAAAAGTGGCTTTAAAATTACTTTTGTTCAGACTTCATTGAAATTAATAAAATTGAAATATCTTTTCGTTAATGTGTAAATTATATTTTTATTTAGTGCCTATTAATATATAGGCACTATATAAAACTTCGCTTTAACTTCTAATCTAATGTGTAGAAATTATCTGTGCATTCAAATTATCTGAATAGATTTTTAAAGACCTTTTTTTAGTAATGAACTGACGTTAGAAGCACTCAATGGATCCCGCCGAAGGGCAAAATGACCTAAAACACAAACAAATTTAGTAGCTTCTGTGGTCTAATGATCCGGCGTTAGACTTAACTTCACGAGGTCCCAAGTTCTATCCTCGGATCAGCCAGCCAGAAATTTCAAACATGGTAGCTTAAACTTGCTTTCCCAAAAGACTCAATATCTCTCAGGTTGGCAATGAACATTTTAATCTTCAAAGATCTTTTACTTACGACAAAAACCTTTTTAAATGCTTCCCGAACAGTTGAAGATTCATCCAATTACCTTTCTCTTAAAGTTAAAGTTTTTCTGGTGTTTCTTTGCAATTTGAAACATCAGGAATTCTTATTGGTAAGCGCAAATTTAAGACAAACCTTGAGAACAAAATATTCGAAGCACAATAAAAGTTTTTAAACTAGATTAGGTATCTTAAGAATTTACATCCACCCTATGCCTTGTACCAAGTGGCGAGCCACAGACCTTCCAGTCTACAGACTTTCCGGTCCTCTCAGATTGGAGTTGCAATCTTAGGTTCTGGCAGGAGAGTCCTTGGTACTGGCGTTGTTTGCCTAACTCAAAATACTTCTCGTATTTAGAGAGTGAGTTTTCTGATCATCCAATAAGTATGATGCTATTTTAAGAGCCTCATGAGACCCTTAAGTATCTCCAAACTTGATAAATAATTTGTGCACGAAAATATATGTAGCGGGTCTTACATACACCCGTTTTTGTTTACATTCGTTAGTACTCATAAGTTCTCTATTACAGTAAGTATCTTTACGCCCGTATTCCCCAAGGTAAGCAGAGGTATAATAGGATTTGGTTGACCCAAAAATCGAAGCCAAGACCTTTCATGCTGTTAACGCGACACCGGATTAGTAGATTATAGAGACAGACCATTCATAGTTTTTTTGTGATATTGTAAGGCAAACACGCAGACGCATTTCCCGATGGTAAGAGATTCACGCCGTCTAAAGACACCATCATCGATAAAAAGTAAGTTTTTCGGCTACCTTACCCTTCGAACCGGAACACGTCAATGACAAGCACTGACGTTGTGACAGCGGGAAAAGGTAAGGCGGCCCAATCAGACAGTTGTCACGGTCTTTAGTAACTCTAAGCCTATGCTCACCTTTTACGAGTTGCCTGGCAGGAAGACGCTCTATTCTGCAAAGAGCCAGACCAACACGGGAAAAAAATCAGAATAAAATGCCAGTGTTACAATGAGATAAGCCCATCGCTTGTTAATGGTTAACTAGTAATTTAGGTCACTGAATTAACATTATATCTCTGGTGATGTCTGTTATAACTATTTGGTTAAGTGCTAAATAAATTGCATCGAGAATGGAATTCCACTAAGCACCGACGATAAGAAGTATAGAATCTAGAAGTACACTCTTTTTAATAAAATAAATGTAAAAATCGGTTCTGAAAAATGGCATCTCTGTCATTTCTTCTTCATCTTGTCTGTCATTTCTATCATCTTGTCATTTAAAAATCGATAAAAAAAAGTATCATCACACCCATATTCCCCAAGCGGTAGGCAGAGGCACAACCAGGGCACCTACGACTAGCCGAAGACATTAAGTCCCACAGTGTGATAGATGGCATGCCTATCGCCAAACAGGCACATATGCAAACCCGAGCAACCCGTGTTGCCCGATCCGGGCATCGATCCCAGGACCTTAAGCAGTCAAGTCCGACAACAGAACCGCTAGACGTAATTAAAAAAACAAACATGTATAAAAAGTAAATGCAGGAGTAAAACATAATATAGTCTCCTTTTTTTTAAACTTAGTTACTTTTATAAATATACTAGCTGTCCCGGCGAACTTCGTCTCACCCGTTCAGTTTGTATGGGAAAAAGTAAAATGTTGTTTTTCTTAGTTTTCTCGCAAGTTTTTTTCCTTTTTCTTATCTTTTAAACCTTCCCTGGACTTGAACAAATAATTCAAAACCAAAAATAGCGAAATCGGTTCAGCCGTTCTCGAGTTTTAGCGAGACTAACGAACAGCAATTAATTTATATATATATAAATAACATATCAAAATAATTATCATACACTATTAAGTAAATGTAGAAGTCGAACATAAATCCTCCCTTTTAGAAGTCAGTAAAAAAGACACAGCTGCTAATTAATACTCAGATTTAAAATTTTCGCTAAATTATAAACCACATTGCTATTTGCTATGAAGATAAGCCTAATGGGTTTAACATATAAACTGGATTCAGTAACTTTATACTACAAAGCAAAGCTGTAGCTACATGAAAATCTAATATTTATTTTATGCAAACATAAATGAATTTCAAATTAAACTCTGAGCAAAATATATTATATTATTGAAATGTTTTTCTCTAAAATGTCTCCTTTGAAATATGTTGTAATTAGAGAAGTTATTTCACTTTAATATACTTGAACCAGTATTCCTTTATAGTTAAGCGTACTTGGAGGTAATAATATGATGTATTCGTGACTGCTAAAAGATAAACTGTCAAAAAACGTTAAGTGTTACTAGTTGTCGATCGTGGCTTTTACCCTTAAGATTAAAAAAAAACAAATCTGTCAAGTCGTTCCTCACTTGATGCGTTCCTGATCGCTGTCCTGTGGCTGGAGATAGACTACTTGAAAAAATCTAGCAGTAACCTTATTCTCCTGATTGGAATAAGACTATTATGACGGCAAAAATAGATTAGGCGAAACATCCCTAACCAGATGAGTAGGTAGCACAGCATTCAACCAACCGTAAGAATCAAAAAGAAAACATCTTGTACGAGGTTAAGAGTCTCCGAAACTGGTTTGTTTCTATTAAAAAAGTAAAATGTGGAGGAAGTCAGGAAAGTCTGCAATTATCTAGATATTTAGTTCTCGACAGGTTCTCCTAGCAAGAAACAAAAGGGGGATATAACAGGTACATTCGACACTGTTAGGAGTCACGTAGTACCTACTAATACCTACACACGCACACACACATACACAAACAAAACACACACACTCAAACATACACACACACACAAACACATACACGCACAACTTTTATTTTTAAATAATACTTTAGACTAGGTCATCCTCAGTATCTTCTTCTTCTGTCTTTAAGTTTTGGCCTTCACGTTAGTATTTTGCCATTCGTCAAGTAGAAATTTGCATCAAATTTTATATCAATTATTATTAGGTAGTCATCAGTCATAAGTCGTTATTAAGTCATGTCAGACTCTTGGGTCGGCGGCCTCATTACACAAGCTCACTTTAGGAGATTTGGCGGCAGCGAGGAAATTCACGATACACTAATTTCTTCATGATTATTTCATTTGCGCACGTTCACTGAACAAAACTAAACTAATTCCCACCTAAATTAACTAATTTCACTCAATATAAACACGAAAAGCAATAATTATGAAAAAATACGACCAACTTCATTCACGATTGCGCCAAAACTCCCTCAGTATCTTTCTTATCAAATAGTTATTTAAATGTCAGATTTCTGGAGAAGGGGTTTTAAACGCGCTACACAGTTTACCATTTTGCGTTTGTCGTTGATCTCATTATAGAACTTAAGTTTTTATTCCTAACTAGCCGACCCGACAAACTTCATATCGCTTGAAATTAAAGTTACTAACTGACAATTTGAATTTGAAGCACTGTTTTTTGACATTAGTTTTTTATTAAAAATAACCTTTTGCTGACAATAACTAACACAACAAAAAAAGAATTAGTCAAATCGGTTCAGGCGTTTGGAAATTATGCGTTTACCAACTTCTAACATTCTAATTTTTTAATTATAGATATAAGATTTTTACTTTTAATTATAATTTACTCTAACCCCTCTGGCATTGTGGTCAATTTGACACCTACATTTTGCTAAAACTTACTATTATACTGTGGTGTAGGTCAATAAAGCTTATCTAACCTCAATGTTGTGGTATTAGTTTGTCATATCCCACACATTCCAGTTATTAGCGATGCAAATGACGTAAATTGCCATGTTATCGCAAAATCAACGGATGCACTTTTAAACCGTTCATTAACATAATTTATGCGTAGCTGTCAGCAAGGCCTTAAATTCGTGGAGGGTTGGTTTTGACGGGAAAAAATTGTGCAAAATGGTCACGTATTTTTTACCGTCAGTAGATGCGTACGGTCTAGTTTAATAATGCCATAACCGAGCGCTGCGATAAGATCGTATACTTCTTGCACGGTTTTGGCAAAAAATATTTCTGATTCACCTCGGTGAATGTTGATGGAAAATATTGTTGAAAATTGGTGATTTATGTGATGATACCCTCGCAAAGTTAAGTTATGTTCAACAAGGTTTTTTTAATACGAGTAAAACGTATTCTTCCCGTGTTGGTCCGGGCTCCTTTGTAGAATAGACCATCTGATTTCCTGTGCCAGGCAGCTCGTAAAAGGCGAGCATAGGCTTGCCGTCACTAACTAGGTGGCAGAGTTTCGCAGCGACTCACCCGAATTGGTACCACCGCCTTACCTATTGCTACCGCCATAACGTCAAGACGTGTTCCGGTTCGGAGGGTAAAGTAAACTTACTTTTGCTCGAGGCCTAACACCCGGGCCTCTGGTTGGCAACGCACCATTACTACCTTTGGTGTCTCTAGGCGACGGGAATTTCTTACCATCAGGAAATCCGTCTGCTTGTTTACCTTCCAATGTTATAAAAAAATATAAACTACATATATTTATTCACGCCAATAAGGAAGTAGACAGAGAGCTAGATACTCTTCCATGCTTACGCCAAATAGCCAAATGTTAAGCACCTTCCTCCACACTCACAATTTTTTTATACAACCTCGCTGGTTTCGGAGACTCTTGACACAAATATTTGATAAAACCAGAGAGATTTGACTGTGGAATGTTAACCTTGGTCTCCTCTGATACCTTCATCTGTCTATGTTCACATTGTATATCTTGCTTTGTCAATCTTTCATCTGTCATTCTTTCCCCATGCTGGAACCAACGGAGCATGCCGTTTCTCATTTTAACACCAACATTTTCTTTTAATCCCACTTTTTTCACAAATCACTGATACTTTTTACCATAAGTTCGACATTAATTACGTAGGTACGTAATTAGTACGAACTTACTTACGTTTCCTATTACATCTAAAATGATCATCACTGTTTAAATATTCTGTTATCCTCGATTCTTCTTTTTGACCATGTAATATGGTAATATACGTACCTTATTTTCTTTTTTTGTAAAGATAACGGACTTTGACCACTTGCACAACATATCACCCGTTGAATATTCAATTCTTGTGTATATATAATTGGAATCTTGGAACCGGCTTCAACGATTTTTATGAAATTTAGTATGTAGGAGGTTGTAGGATAAATCGATCTATCTAGGAATCATTATTAGAAAATATCATTTTATTCGTTTTTAAACCGAAAATTTTATTCGTGTCTGAATTGAAAAATATGACTCTTCCTGACATCTTTTGGCGAATAATAATACAATTTTTTGTGAGCAATAAAGTTGTTTCAGCAGATGGCGTTGTAAAGTGACACGAAGTCAATGAGTGTTTGCTAAGAAATTTTATATTATGAGCCGTACTTAAATATAATTTCCAAAAACACAATTTATAAAAAAAATACCGAGCAAAGCTTGGTCGTCTAGGTACTATAGTTTAATGTAAGAGTTGATTTTTTCTTAATAGTTCTGAACTATATTTCATATAGATTTTGTCAAGGATTTAATGTTTTTTTTTTTATTTTAGGATTATATTCAACATGGTCACAAAATTAATTACCTATAAAAATCGCATTCCTCTTTTCTCAAGACATTCCCCCTGAAAATACTTTTAAAATTTGTAAGGGGCTTAGATATTTGCAATGCTGACGTACAATAACATGTACATTAATTTATATGTACATTATGTATGTGTTTGTGTATTTTATTTTGTATTTATATTTTATTCGTTAGTAAAATAGTTAGTAAAATATGAGAGTCGGAATTCCAACGAGGATAGGAATTTTTGAAACGATTTGTTTATTAATTGAATGAAACTGTAATAAATTATTCCACTTGTATTATATGTAGAAAAAGTTATTTATCCAATTTTTGCAACATAAAATTCAGAGGAATATTTAATCAAAATCGAAACTAGGATAGTTAAGGTCTCAGCACACATATCAGGGGAAAGGGATCGTCATCGCGTCGAGCCGTTCTTTATTGTTTGTATGAAACGCTATACCGCAACGCATACTAATCGGAATCGTTACGTAATTGCCGCGCCTTGGAAGGGGGTTGCGGTAGGCGAGCCGTAAGCGCGGTGTCGTTTAACCGTAGCCGAGTTGATCTACAGGAGCTGCTGATACTGTTTGGTTACGTGCATAAGTTAAGTTGACGTCTGGTTGACGGCGGGCGAGGCGAAAGGCGATACGGTGACGATTCCTTTCCGACTTGATATGTGTGCTGTGACCTTTATATGTACATTATGAAAGTACGTATTTGGGTATTTTATTTTAAATGTATATTTTATTCGTTAGTGGAATAGGTACATGGGAGTTGGAATCCCAACGCGGATAGGAATTTTTAAAACGATTTGTTTATTAATTCAATGAAACTGTAATAAATTATTTCATTTGTAGTATTTGCAGAAAAAGTTATTTATCCAGTTTTTGCAATATAAAATTTAGAGGAATATTTAGTCAAAATAGTAACTAGGATTTTAGTTATTCTTCTCTCTGAATTCAAAACCATCTCAATTAACTGTTGATAGCAGATATAAATAATTTTTAAAACGTGTCATAAATTTTCCTAAAAATTTCTACGATTTTTAGGTTGAGCAAAATTAGGGAGATTGTAATATTCTGGTCACGTACGTCTCCAGTCGAGAAAGTCAGAATCTGTATTAAAACGTCACAGGCAGATGAATTTGAACAATGAAATGGGATCTTAAAATCCATCAAACTTACAATTTGAGAAAAGATACATATTAGGTATATGGGGTGTATTTGACACCGTAACGAGAACCTCTGTGTTAGTTTAGATACATAATATTAGACTTCAAAATTCCATGGACAGTTTTTGTTGGAAACAAGTGCTTAAATATTTAGAAGTTTTTGAGCCCGCAATGTATAACGAACAAAGTATAAGCATTAAGCCGCGCGTTGCGATCTGTAAGTGCCGACCAAATACGCTGTTTTATTACATTGCTGTTTTTAGTAAAAAAATTTATTTATGAGATATTAAATAAAAATCGATAGTGGATAGTGTTAATTACTATTTGTAATGAAATTAACTAACAATGTCTGTCACATACGGAATCCATGGTTGCAGTTTTCGTTACGCTGTCATTTACACTTGCTGTCTTGCTTGTCATTTTGCTACATACTTTCATCCCCTATAAGTCTTTGGGGGTTGAGCAAAAGAAATAGCTTGTGTTTGAACTCGGAAATTTTGGCTATATGAATATTAAATTTTAATCAAAAAGACGGTTTAGTCTTAAATGAGAGAACGACAGAGAGACATTTCGCATTTACAATATTAGTCAGATATATATCAAAATGTAGATTTATTTAGAAATGTTTCCAATTAAATATATTTGAAGCAAGACATATTTGCGGAGGGACAAGAAGACTTGGTGAATAACAAGCTCTTGGTGAATAACATAGTGATTTAGATTGCTGGCTTATTAACAAAAAAAGTCTGGTAAAGAAGCAGGTAGAGTTGTTTAAGTGAGTGTTAGTTCAAATTAGCACGACCGCCAAACCTATACCTATCTACTGTCAGTGTCAGTGCTTGCCTTCATCTTGTTTTTAGGGCCCTAGCGGAGAAAGACAGATGTTATAAACTTGACGTATCTTTCTATGAGTGTCTGTCTTTGGTATTACTTTTGAATTGGTCACCGAATTTAATGGATTTTTATTGTTTGATTTGGTTGAGATGTTTCTTGACTAAATAAATTACGTACAAGTTTATTTGGAGGTTGTTGAAAGTTTTTAATTTTAGTGTTATCTAACGTAGTATAGAATAGCAACGTTATTCAAAAATGCAACGCGTATATACCGAAAGCCATATTTTAAACTGTCTGATTCTTTGCTTCTGTGATATTTAAAACGAAAACATAGAACAACATATTTGGCATTTATTCTCTAATATCTGTTGCTCGCGGCGTTGTCCACCTGGTTAATGGTCCCACATTAATATTTTTTCGAGACAAAAACTATCCTATGTGCTAATCCAAGTTACTCTTCATGTAAGTGCCAAATTTTATGAAAATAGGTTTAGCAGTTTTTGGGAGAAGTAGTAACAAAAAAACTTTCGCATTTGTAATATTAGTATGATATAATGTAAAGTAAAACGTTTTTGCTCATAAATGAATACTGAAATTCTGTATAAACGAACCACATACATTATTCAGAAGCAAACAGTAAATACAACTCTAATTCAGGACACTATCAAAGGCCGGGACATTAAATAATATGGATATGCAACTCCCTTTCACAAAACTCCAGCGTAGTAATTAAGATTGCTTAATAGCGAAAGCAGATATTACTAAACTGGACATTATATTTAGCCGGACAGGAATCAGACGGTTTAGAAACCTCCGTACCACGGTAATGTAGTTTACAGTGTTCTATCTTCAAATAAACAAACGCGTTTATACCTACGCGTCTCGAGTCTGGCATGCACTTGGTACTTACGTGGTACACATCATTCGTGGTTTTGCCGCAGTGACGAATGGTCGATATGATAGCGTTTTTTATTCATTTTGTGAACAATAAATAAACGTGATTTATGAATGTTATTTTGGTTTAATAGGTCAAAGTATTTACTGTATATGAGAAATTTTATTTTTTTGACGATTTTTATGAAATAATAGCTTTTGCCCGCGTGTTCCTACAGGAACATTTTTTCGGGATAAACACTATCCTATATGTTAGTCCAAGTTACCTTCTATGTGTATACCAAATTTCGTGAAAACCTGTTTAAAAGTTTTCGCGTGAAGGAGTAACAAATGTTAATGGGGTGGTAATTAAAAAGACCACATACTTTTTATTGAAATATTACTATGCATTTAATGATTTTAATGTTTCGTTTTAAAAAATACAAGATTTACGATCACAAAACTCAAATAGACGGATGTAGTTATAATATTGAAGGCTCGCAGCCCTATCGTATGTTGACGTACTGCACAGCTGTAGGTATTCAATTTAAAAACAGAGTCGGGTTAGACTACTGTATGTTACATTACCGTGCCCGGACTGGCTAACCTAGACTATAATAGCCGTAAACTGCAGCACATAAAGGGTTAAAACAGCAAAATGACCAATTTAGACCATTTGTGGGAATGTTAAAGGATACGAATGCTGGTAAAGACTACGACTGGTTTAGAAATCAACCATTTGTTTAAAGACGCCAAAAAAGAACAAAATTGACATAACAAAAGCTGCAAATCCTTATGTTAGGTAAAGTCATTTAAAGTTGACACACATTTTCAAATTATCCAGTAAGTAAATTGTTCTAAATGTACAAGTTACTCTCCATCTTTCTATCAATAAACATTAATTAACTGTCTACAAAACAGTACATAATATGTCCATTCGTAGGTACAAGCAAATAGTGTAATCCAAATGCATCTCACTATCAAAGACGGGTTCTATAATATAATATGGATAAGCAATCGAATTTAGAAGTTCAAGCATAGTTATTAAAATGTCTTCAGCCCACATCCCCGAAGAGGTAGGCAGAGGCACAACCAGGGCATCCACGACCAGCCGTAAACACTAAGTCCCACAATGTGATAGGTGGCAAGCCTATCGCAAACCGGGCACATTTCCAATCCCGAGCAACGTTTTTTTAAAAGAAAACTAAGTTTTCCGGCCGACTTCATTCCGCCTATTCAATTTGTATGGGAAAAAAAATGTAAATGTGGTGTCGTGGGACACCAGGTAGGGACGTAGTTTCTTCGGTAAATAATCGACACAATTCATGATTATATACTATGCATGGGCGGGGTGGAGTGAGGGTGAAAGAGGAAGGTATTATACAGTCTCATTTGACAGTTTTATTCCACGGTTTTTTCTTACGGTTTTTATTTTTAATTTTAATCATGACTTACCAAAATACCCTAGTGTAGGAAATTTTTGCATTATCTTTAAAAAACTTTCTTATTTTTAGCTAGTCTTAAGGCTGCACTCAGAGACGCGAATGATTTTTAGTCGGTCATTATGTAGATCGACATTTCTCACAAAAAATACTTAATGGTAGATTACTGGCGACTTGTATTATTCAATATTTCCATTAATTACCCCACCCCCTAAAAGAGAGACGTGTTGAGAAAATGACTTCACCCCCTCTCTCTCATTCTTTGCGCATCTACGGCATCCTACTCCTAAGCGATTGGACTGATATCGATGCGCACTTTGCCGTTTAAAGCTAACGTGATTAAAAATATTGTTATTTATATTCCGGATAGGTTTTGTCGGGGTAAGTGATTTTTTTATTTAATGATTATATTGGATTTTAAATGTTCAGGTTTAGTTGCTTGTGGTTACTATGCAAAAGGCTAGCCAAGGGATCTGGTAGTGGCTAGAGGTTAGGTCCTAATAATTTCTGGCCGGTTAAACATAGTGTACAGTCAGGTAATGTCTGCTTCTGCTGTTAAAATCTTTTAATCTTTTTCGCCTCTGTTGTCTGCTAGACCATCTGAAGATTGACTCGTTCATTTCTATCATTCTATGAACAAATATTAAAATTACAAAATTATACACATGTCCACATATCTAAAAGCAAACTCAAATGCATGTTTCTATCAAAGGGTTATTAGATAACTAAACGATTCCCTTTCAAACTAGCGTAGTAATAGAGATTTTAAAGGCAAAAGCGGACATTTAACTGTACGTTATGTTTAGCCGGACAGAAATCGGACGGTATAAATTAGCCACCGCCGGACCATGAAGCTAGATATTAGCGTAGCAGCCACAGTCGCGCACTAATGAACTCAAACGTTTATGGCACACAAAATTGAAACAGAAGCCAACACGTTTATAGCTTCCTTTCAAAGCTGCATGACAGCTTAATTTGTTGTTTGCCTTCAGTTTTAAAGCTTTTAAGCATAAAATTGATTAGAATCATATTTTGATTATTCTATATTTTACAAGCTTTTATTTCTTGTAATTTATATACGCTTGTCCTGTATTTTGCAAATCAATGTAATTGGAGTTCTAGACGGTTGTAAACATGGATTTGCGTCCGTCTTGACTTTAGATTTAATCTAACTTTTATAATATTTGTTTATGCGTGTCAAATGTATGGTATAATTATATGTAATGTTTTATTTATTGATTTAATGTACTTTGTAAGATTTATTATTTAAATATACTATTAAATATGACCATTATACTAGTACCTAAAATATGACCATCGTTGCAAAAGAAATACATTGTATGATAACCATGACTTTCGATGTTATTACGATACTAGCTTCCGCCCGCGACTCCATCCGCGCGGATGTCGGCCTTCGCGTAATAAAATAAAAACTGAAACATTAAGATTTTTTTTCTATGTATTTTTCCAGGACAAATAGTATTCCGTTTTATGCTCAGGATAATAAGGTATAATTTTACCAAGTTTCATCGAAATCGAACCGTTAGTTTTCACGTGAACATACAGACAGACAGACAGACAGACAAATTTTTTTTTAATCACATATTTGGATTTGGTATCGATCCAGTAACACCCCTGCTATTTATTCTGCTATTTATTTTTTCAACATTTTCAATGTACAGAATTGACCCTTCTACAGATTTATTATATGTATAGATATTCATTTACATTATAAAATTATCGAAAATTGATCCCAAGCGTAAGACAAGTGCATCAAAAATGTCATTTGCTTATCTAACAACTTAACGACTATTGCCTAGAATTAAGAAAATATTAGAAGTTTCACGCTGCTTCGCCTGCGTAACTCGACTTTTACTACACGGATTTCGATGAAACAAAGCCTATATCACTCAGGAATAATGTAGCATTCTAAGAGTGAAGTAATTTTGAAATCGGTCCAGTAGTTTCTGAGCCTATTCATTTCAAACAAACAAAAAATCAAACATTTTCTCTTTATAATAGTAGTATTGATATAGATAAGTGAACGAAAGTATTTACTCTCTTTTAAACTTACCACAAGGACGAGGAAATGTCTTTTTTATGATGGATAGCTCGGCGTAATGACTCGACACCCGCGTGATGGAAAGCCTAGATGGAGTGTATGATGGGGGCAATCAAGAATATAAAGTGCTTATGCTAGAAATATTCTAGCCTTTCTTTAAGTTTTTAGTCTGTACCCGGAATTGCTTACCGTTTGATATTACAATTACCTGCGTATGTACTAAATCATCGTCATCATCAGCCGGAGGACGTCCACTGCTGGAGATAGGCCTCACCCAAAGAGCGCCCCAAGTCACGGTCACCATCCGTTTGTAACCAGCGACTCCCCTTACAAATATGTAACAAAGAAATACAAAAAAGTTTGCAATTTTAAAGGCGTCCAGGCGTGAGACTTAATCCAAATTTTGTTTTGTTTCTAACAAAGTTTCCACCAAGGTCACCTTGTGGAAGACGTGATTCGGGCGTGATTACAACCGTCTGGATGATGCTTAATGCGAGTGCTGTGTTAAGATTCCACATCTAATTCCTGCCAACGTGATTAGTATGTCAATTTTTGAAGTAAAGATAAATGGTCGACTTACACATAACACCCAATAACCTGGCTACGGGATGACCATTTACTTATGGCATGTTTGGTCTCTATTTTATTTGTTTGTTCTCTATTGCCCCAATAGTGGCAACCATTGGGTCAATAGGGCCAACTATCAATTTGTTCCCTATGTTTTACCATAATTTCACACAAAGTGTATGTTCCAAAACCTGTGGGAAAACTACTCAACCCAGATTAACAAATTTTCAAGCTAAAAGTTATGCTTTTAAAAACATAAAAAAAAGGTTGGGATATTTACAAGTGCATAATATTTACTTCGCAAGCGAGTACTCGTTTAACGCCAGAAGGCATTTTCCCCATTTTCTTAATGGAATCGTGGCATCTCATTGTAAAAGTAATTTTACAATGTTATATTTTGCATTTTTAAAACTTCGTTCAATGGGTGTTTAAATTCAATTTTAATTTTCAGTAATCATTTTTGAAACTCAATACAACCTCATATACAGTTATATTACAACAATAATACTAAACATGTACATAAAATAAATAAAAATTTTAAAAACAATACTGCTACGCATTGCATACATGATACCAAAACCAAAACGAGGGTTTAAAGCCTAAAAAATGTTTGTAGGGGTTGATTATTTTGTTATTTTTTAAGAAAAAACTACTTTTTGTCCAGGTGTTGGACTTGACTGCAAGTGGCCCCGGGTTCGATACCCAGGTCGATTTTCAGCTCCTTTCTTTTTCTGAGTTACAACGAGGACTAGCCGAAGACGTTGGGTTCCACAGTGTGACAGTTTTCTGTGTCAATTAGACTGTCTGTCGCTCTACGCAGCAGTTTTTCAGAGGCGAGCAAAGGCGAAATGGATCTTAACCAACAATACCAATGCTTATAAAAAAGCTTTTCAATATTTCTTCAAAATTCAAAATAAAAATGCTGAAAGTGCATACCGTTAAAAGCAAAAACTAAACCTTGCTGAATTTCTACTTCCAAGTTATAAATCTTTAATAGTCTTCGTCTTTCGTTGCCACAATTCAATTATTATATACGTAATTCTACAAGGACAAGCTCTTGTGGTGGAGCTCGTAATTTCTCCCATTCAACATTTCATAGATTTACCAGTCCATTTTAAAAATACGGTGTTCAACAAATTCACTTAATGCTGCGTTAAATGAACCGTGTTAGCATAATAAAAGATTTTATACTCAAAAGCGATTTCAGAATAGGTGATATTTTCGTTGTGAAGAAAATTGCACACTTCATGCAGCTATTCCGCTTCTTGCTAGAATTATGTTTTGGATTGAATACTTAAGTAATATTTTTGAATTAAAATGGCTACATAATGTCAGCTTTGCCTATTTACACATATTAACAGATTAGCCGACAAGCAAACTTCGATCATTTGGCACTACATATTATCAGCCTAACCTGGGGCCTTGGCGTGATGTATGTGTATTTGGTAACTTTACTATAACTTTTTTCTTCTATTACTTTTAAATTAAAAGACTTGCAAAAAAAGTATGGGTCTATCTGTAAAACAGATACTTCTATATATTAATACGTAAAGCAAAAACTTTGGACCACTTTTTACGAAAATTGCGCGGACGGAGAAAGTGCAGAAAGGTATTTTTTTTATAACAATGCTTTTAAAGTTCATTAAATCAATGAATAAAACATTACCCACACTACCATGCATTTGACACACACAAACAAATATATTGATGATAACGATAAAAGATCACAGATGGCGCACCATACAGTTTGGAAATAAAGTAGATGGTCTTGAGAAATGAAGATGGCGCTCTTATCAACAAGATATTAATATTTATTATGGTTGAATTTCGACCAACGTGCGACCACTAGTTAAATTAAATACACGAATGACTAAAATTTGATTAAGCGTTAATGAAATATTAAAATACTACAAATTATTTTGTCTTCACTCTACAGTGTATATATTACACTTATCTTCAAATGCTGTCATCAAAATTACTGAAATTGATCAGCTTCCCTGCAATAACAAATACAATATGTATGCATTATTTTAAAATGGATCCACAAATTTTTCGCAGTATAACAGCAAAATATCGAGTAGAATTTCGTTGCAGTAAAATTGCAAAAAATGGAGTAGGTATAATTTAAGCGCAATAAAATTGCAAAAACCGACTTCAATTTCATTATTGCGTTCCGATTTGTTAATCCATTTTTCGGTAGGTTACGACTCCGACGTGATCATATATAAATCTTAGTGTTTTCGGCTAGTTGTTGGTGCCGACTTCTTCGGGGATATGGGCGTGAAGATAATATGCTATTACTGCTACCATTATGATCTATCTGGTGGTATTTTAAAATGTATGCTTTATTTATACATAACTCAAAAACAACTCGTCCGTCTGACCTAACTTTTTAATGTTACAAAAATAGCCTATTAGCGAGTGGATTACTTGATGGAAGTACCACTCTCCAGTGCTCATAGACATTTGCACCAACAGAAGTTAGCAGAAAATGCGATGTCCATTTTGTAAAATCCTTTTGAAAAACCGCTGGGACTCATTTCGGTGGAAAACCTTTGCTGGGGACGTTTTTCCGAATCTTATTGTTATTTATATGGGACCGTCTCGGAATCCTAATCTACATTTAAATGTATATCTATCAAATTCTGATTATCATTGGCAGAGTAATCGCATTAAAAACATAAAGTCGTCTAGTTGTTAACCGCGGTTTCGCCCGTGATAAATTGAGATATAAGCATCTTTCAATTTAGGTAAAACTAGCACAACTAAAAACAAAAAAAACTAGCACACGGTGTGTTAAATTTTTTTAAGTAGTATAAGAGACCATCGCGGACAAACAGTATGTCACGTAATTTACATCAATGCACAATATTCGTTCCCATACTCCTCTTAAACCTCCTCTGCTACTACATACTACCGCTTAAACGGCTTAACTGATTTTCATGAAATTTTATGATCATATTGAGTAGGTCTGAGAATCGGCCAACATCTATTTTTTATAACCCTAAGTGATGAGGTGAATCTTTTTCATACCCCTTAGTGATAAGGGTGACTCGCCCCAATTTTTTCATAGTAGAATAACGTCTGCCGGGTCAGCTATAGATTTTATATCCACCTTCTTTATGGAGTCGGTGAACAAATGTAGAGATTTCGGTGTCTACGAAGTATAAATAAAAAAACATTCTTGGACAAGTCACACAAATTAAATCTAACCCCAAAGTTAGTAAATTGTATGCTTGTGTTATGAGTGTTAGTCAAATATACTAATAAATAAAAATACTTAAATAGATACCAGAATACAATCAATAAACACCCAGACCCGGAAATGCAGACATCTAAATGTTCATCACACAAATGCCTGCCCACTGGAATCCAATCCGAGCCTCGCAATGTAGTTAGGCGTGTACGCTAGCCTCTCGACCAACAAGGCTAAGAAAATAATGATAACCTTTAATAAAAAGTGAGTTAAATATTTTATACAATAAAATACTGATCTTTTTACTTATTATAACACAAAGGTTAGATTTATTTTTACCTCAACCCTTTTATATAGTCTTGGTACATTAACGTATAAAACATGTAAGTGCATTCTCTTGTACCGTACATATAATAATGAAGTATACCACAGTTATAAAATATTCCGGATATATTTATTTCTGTTTGGTTGTTCGGATCTGAGAGTTGTGTGAATATTTAACGTATGAACCTATATCCCCATTGACCTGGTTTTTAAATCGTTTTTTACGTTTTATTTTATAAGTTGGCAATGCTAAAAGGTGAATATTCTGTGATGATTTTTTGAGCCTTTAAATTAGCGTTGGTACAAGTGTAATAATAATAAATAAACAATAATAAATATCCCTGGAAAATTACACAAATTGAATCTAACCCCAAAGTAAGCAAATTATATGCCTGTTATGGGTGTTAGTCAACAATACCAATACATAGAAATACTTAAATAGATACCAGAATAAATTTAATAAACACCCAGATCCGGAAATGCAGACATCTGAATGTTCATCACACAAATGCCTGCCCCCGTCGGCAATTGAATTCGAACCTCGCAGGTGGTCGGTGTAGTTAAGCGTATACGCTAGCCACTCGACCAACGAGGCGAGGAGTGTGAGGTTTGATTCCGAGTAAGAAAGTATCTTGTTATTAGAACGAGATCTATGAGGAGTGGTAGTGCTTGATGTTCACATTTCAAAGTACAATGCCGCCAACTCATTTCTTCAGTAGTCAAAATAGGAACTAAACCACTGTTTCGATTTTCAATTTGAATTTATGTTTTTTTGTTTATTTGTTACGCGATTACTCTGTCCTGTTAATTTTGATGGGTCTTTTTTTTTTGAAAGATAAGTGGAAAATAATGCAAAAATTCGTACATTGTTAGGTGTAATTAATAAAATCGCCTCTCTGGTCTAACAGTCCTGCATTGCAAGTCCTCGGACTTGACTTCTTGAGATCCCGGGTTCAATTACTGGGTCGGTCAACATTTTTTTTTATTTACCAATCAAATTAATGTTGCTCGGGATTGGATCTGTGCCCGGTCGGCGATAGGCTTGCCACCTATAACATTGTGTTTTCAACTAGTCGTCAGTGCCTTGGTTGTGTCTCTGCCTACCTCTTCGGGGATATGGGCGTGAAGATAATTTAGATTATTTTTATTTTTCACAATTTCATTGTAAATGTCGTGTGTATAAAATGTATTTCTTTAAATCTTATTGCTTAAATTAGTATAAAATAATACGAAATACCACCGTTGCAGTTTAATATTGCAATGACGCAATTCTACGTAAACAGCAGTATGTTTCGCAAAATCATTATAATTTTAACCGCATACCCATTAGAGCATTAAAACATATTGTTCCATGACTGAAATGTCACTGGTACATGTAATTAATTGACGTTATTAAACACGTAAACGAAATTAATCAAATGACAAATTTTCTCAGTTATAATGCGACATTGGCCATTATTTATCCGCTTATTTTGTTTTACATTTTCGATTGTTTAAAGCGACGTTTATATCTGAACTGGTTTGAGATACAAATAGAGCTTTTTTTGAATAGCTTTAACGTTACTAAGCTCTCGGTTTTTACAATTTCACCGGACTTTTAGTGATCCCACAGAGCTTCTATTTGAAATCAGTTTCTATCGATCACAACGAAAGTCTCGTTCTGGCAACGATCTCACGGTACATCAACACTTTAATGTGAGTTTTTTTCTGTGTTGATCCGGGTCCTATGAGAAGAACAAGCTATTTGCTGTCCTGCTTGGCAACTTGTAAGAGGCGAGTAAAGGCGAAACCAGTCATTACCAACAAGATTGCTGGTGGTAGAGTGCTGCGTGCATTTTGTCCGGGTAGAAATCCACCGCTTATTCCTGCCACCATAATGATGCTATCACGTTCCGGTCCGGAAGTAAGGATAGCCAGTAGAATTGCACAATGGGCCTAACATCCCGACCACAGGACAGAAACTCACCTACAAAATCTATGGTAGCTGTTTTTTACCATCAGGGGAGCCGCGTTAATGTTTTCTGTCTTTTGCCCTAATAAAATAAAATTTTGACATCAAAAAACATAATCCATTTTTACAAAGTTGTAGAAACTTTAATGTAGTACTTTCACGCCCATATCCCCGAAGAGGTAGGCAGAGGCACAAGCAAGGCACCCGCGACTAGTCGAAGACACTTAGTGCCACAATGTGATAGGTGGCAAACCTAACGAAAACCGGGCACATATCCAAACCCCAGGTACATTTTTTATTAGAAAATTGGAAGATCCAAACTTTATTTTTGTTGCCCGACTAGGAAATTGAACCCGGGACCTCATGCAGTTAAATCCAACAGCTGAACCGCTAGACCATACATTAAGTAAATTATTTGTTTGTGTAAATTGAGTAGTGAAAGGTTTTAAAACAACAGCACTTAGAGTGAGAAGTAGACTCTACATAACATGTTTATATGACATCTGAGCCCTAATCATGAGTTTACGGCTTGTCAAATTTACTGCACTCGCTACCGTCTCTGTAAATTATTTGTTTGAAAACTTTGAACAGCGCCTCTACCGGTAACTAAGAGAAACACATATTTAGACTAAAATTTTCATAGATTTCGACACGTAACTTACCGAACGTAATCTGTACCAACTCATGGTAAAGGCTCTGAAAAGTTTTTCAAATTGCGAGCCATACAATCTCGTTTTCGCAACATTTTCTATGAAAACGATTTTGACGTGATTAAAGTTCTTTGTTTTGTTTACTAGGCAATAGAAAGATAGAATAGTGTAGAAATTTGCCCTCCAATTTCTATATTCTGACGGATATAGTGCCAATGCCCGTCATTATCGTATTCCGTGCTAAAGGTGTAGGGTAGGGATTCACAAGTCTGTCAAGATCCCCGTATGATCGCGACACACTTGTATTTTTAAAAGTATTTTATATTTATAAAAACTACCTACTTGGTGACAGTGTGATAAAAGTTGCAAGCATTAAAAAAAAAAACTTTTATTGGTAATTAACAACCCATTTCTGTTCATTATCATAAAAATAGTTTCATCTCAGTTATTCTTCCACTTCCACTTAGGCTACAAAATTACTAGAGGTTGTAATTGAGCAGCAATCATTAAACTAATTTTAAATTATCGCTATCTTCTCCCAACAAAAGTAATAAAAAGAGACAAAAATGTTTAATGCTGCCAGTTTAGTTTGCACGTGACATTTACAGACTAATAACAGTCGTTTGATCTATTCCTCGGGAAGTGTTGATTAAAATGTCACATGTTTATTAGTTTGGGCTTATCTGACACGTCTGAATAATTCTATATCTTTTAGAAATAACAGCATACACCTAAAATAAGCATAGCGTGTAAAGGGATTACCACCATATCCTAATTAAATATACTTACAAAATTCCATCACGAAAATATACTACACGGTATACCCGGGCTAATCTGATATCTCTAAAATTGTTGTATCTCTTATATTTTTGTTTTATCTAAAAAACTTAGTCAACAACATGATAGGTGGTAAGACTATCGCCAATCGGGCACATATCCAATACCGGGCAACTTTGTTTTTATTACAAAATTGGAAATACTGATGTTCTATTTATACCAACACATGTATAAAAACTCTACAAATAAGTACTACACGGTATAATGTACAAAATCGAATATGGAAAATTCAGAGACTTTTGCATTTGATTGTACCTATTTCAGTTTTTATCTTTGTCAGTAATAATATCTTTATATATTAGTAATAAACCATACGTACAAAAACGTATATGGAAAGTTCGGAGACTTTTGCATTTGACTCTACCTATTTCCAGTTTTCATCTTTGTCAGTAATAATAAATTGTACTAAAACATAGGTACAAAATCGTATGTGGAAAATTCGGAAACTTCTGTATTTGACTGTACCTATTTCCAGCTTTCGTCTTTGTCATAATATTATGTTGATCGTATTAAATACAACAATGCCTTTTGTTTCAGTTGTAGAGAGCTACAGAGGTGAAAGCCTAGAATTATTTCATGTTCAACGTACTGATATGGGTGCTTACTACTGCATTGCGAGTAACGGCGTACCTCCCACCGTTAGCCGCCGATATGACGTGCAAGTTCACTGTAAGTCATCATTACTGTTCATGCTACTCAAATGAATTTAACTTGTCTTACACTTTTTGTAATTGGTGTATTATTTTGGTAGTTTTTTGCTATTGGTATTTTTTTAAGATTTGGTATATTTTTATATTTGGTAGTTTTTAGTTTTGGTATTTTTCGTTTTGGTATTTTTAGTTTGGAATTTTTTTGGCATGTATTTTTTAAGAGTGGGAGTGCAAAGGTACTTAAAACTAGATCTTATTTCAAGTAATCATTTTTTTGTTTGTTAATATACTCTTTAATTATGCTTAAACCAAGGTAACATTTTTTTTATTTATAAAGGCGAAGAAGCTCATGAAAGCTGGCCATGGATTTATTTTTTACTAATGACAGCTTTCCTACTATCTTTATTTCAATTGCATTCTCTTAGGTATTAACATGTTTTGATTTGCCTTAGCTTTAGATTGTATGTACCGTTAAATTTTGTATATGTCTATATCATTAACCAATATGCCTAGAGAACCAAAACATTGGTGTTTGACTTCAAATTATGCAATTTAAGTATCTAAAACTAATTCATCAATTTTCTAAAACTAATTCAATCGCCTCTGTGGTCTAGCGGTTCAGTTGTTGGACTTGACTGCATGAGGTCCCGGGTTCGAATCCCGGGTCGGGCAACAAAAAGAAAATCGGATTTTTCCAATTTTCTAATAAAAAAATGTTGCTTGGGATTGGAAATGTGCCCGGTTGGCGATAGGCTTGCCACCTATCACATTGGTGGACTTAGTATCTTCGGCTAGTCGTGGGTGCCCTAGTTGTGCCTCTGCCTACTTCTTCGGGGATATGGGCGTGAAGATAATTTAAAACTAATTCACAGAAACACAAACGAAACATAAATTGTTTAATTAAATCAATTAAGTTAATATCGGTTCAGATAACCAGTTAACAGGGATAACGCCACGCAGTCAGTCTATACCATATATAAAGAAATATGCTCGATTATTAACAATACAATATTTGACATAAAGACGTATATTCCTGGACAAGTTACACAAATTGAATTTAACCACAGAGTAAGCAAATTATATGCTCTTGATGAGAGTGTTAGTCAACGATTCTATTACATAGAAATACTTAAACAAATACCAGAATCAATTTAATAAACAACCAGACCCTGAAATGCAAACGTCGAAATGTTCATCATACAAATGCTTGCCCATGTCGGAAATCGCATATACTTAGTCTGGCCATAAATACTGTTACACTTAAAAATAAAAAAATATTACATTTGAATTTCGAATCTGTCATTTTTATACGATTGTTCATTGTGTTTTCTCATTTTGGCGCCAATACATTGTACAATATTTTGCGATATTAAAATGGAGTGGGGTGATAAAGAGAACCGAATCGCTGTGATTGCATTACACAAAGTAGGTATGGAGCCAAATGCAATTTTTAAAACTCTCCATACACTTGGTTTTAGTAAAATGTTTGTGTACCGGGCTATTAATAGGTACAATGAGACTTCCTCTGTTTGTGACAGAAAAAGATCTGGCCGTCCACGTAGTGTTCGTACGAAAAAGGTGGTCAAAGCAGTAAGGGAAAGAATTCGAAGAAATCCTGTCCGAAAGCAAAAGATTTTATCTCGGGAAATGAAGATAGCACCTAGAACCATGTCGCGTATTTTAAAAGATGACTTAGGACTTGCAGCCTATAAGAGACGCTCTGGTCATTTCTTAACTGATAATTTAAAGAAGAATAGGGTCGTAAAATCGAAACAATTACTGAAGCGGTACGCAAAGGGAGGTCACAGAAAAATTTTGTTTACGGATGAGAAAATTTTTACAATTGAGCAACATTTTAACAAACAAAATGACCGTATTTATGCTCAAAGCTCTAAGGAAGCTTCCCAATTAGTCGACAGAGTGCAACGTGGACATTATCCAACTTCAGTGATGGTTTGGTGGGGTGTTAGCTATGAAGGAGTGACTGAGCCATATTTTTGTGAAAAAGGTATCAAAACATCGGCACAAGTGTATCAAGATACCATTCTTGAGAAGGTAGTTAAGCCCCTTAACATCACCATGTTCAATAACCAAGTATGGTCCTTCCAGCAAGACTCGGCGCCGGGTCATAAAGCTCGGTCCACGCAGTCTTGGTTGGAAGCGAACGTTTCGGACTTCATCAGAGCTGAAGACTGGCCGTCGTCTAGTCCCGATCTTAATCCGCTGGATTATGATTTATGGTCAGTTTTAGAGAGTACAGCTTGCTCTAAACGCCATGATAATTTGGAGTCCCTAAAACAATCTATACGATTGGCAGTGAAGAATTTTCCCATGGAAAGAGTGCGTGCTTCTATTGATAACTGGCCTCAACGTTTAAAGGACTGTATTGCAGCCAATGGAGACCACTTCGAATAAGCTTTTTATATTTTTAATTGTTGTATATTTATGTATTAAACTAATACACTGTAAAAGTAATATATGTTATTTGCAGTTAAAAAAATATTTTTTTTCTTTATTACAATATTTATGGCAAGACTAGGTATATGCATGTATGCTAGACTAGACCCTTGATCAAAGAGGCGGCCAAACAAAATGTAGAAACGTTTTAAAAAATTAACCAAATAATAATGTTAATTTAAAAGGAAAAAAGTGCTATTGTACCTTATACGACAAATAATATAGAAGAAGATAATTATGCTATTATACGACCAAAACTTTATGTAATCACACACATACAAACAATTTAAAAAAGTATACCTATGTTTATAAAAATAATTACCTACTTATATGTAGTTTTGTAAGTAGATTTACCTTAAAAAGTAATGATAAACAAAACCAAGGAACATGCTTAATCATATTTTAAACTTTAAATAAACATGCAAAAGACATTGTATAATGCCACTCCTGTTTAGATATTACACTGAGATCGTATTTCAATGTCTATAAAGCCTTTATGCCCTGGGACGCTTTATAGCGGTCATAGCAATGAGCTTTCAACGGACAGTAATTAGTTCCATAGAGAACCAAGACAACCGGCAACTGGTAATTGCGGATTATCCAGCTGGAGAAATAGCTGGAACTATTTCGGCTATGAAGTTCCACAAACGCGGAACTTTGTCAAAGGACATTTGTGCAACCCTAGAATTCTAGAATTCAAGTTTAAATACATTGTTGTGATTTGTTTTCAATTAACGGTTGGCCAAAGATTTGGTTGCGTTTTGCTGTTACATTAACTTGAGAAATCATACTTAGCGGTCAGTTGCCTCGTTGGTCGAGGGGTTAGCGTCTAACCCTACTGAACAACCGAGAGGCTCGTCTTCGATTCCCAACAGGGGAGGCAATTATGTGATGAACATTTAAATGTCTGCATTTCCGTGTCTGGGTGTTCGTTAAATTTATTCTGGTATCTTTTTAAGTATTTCTATGTATTAGAATTGTTGACTAACACCCATAAAACAAGCATAATATATTTTGTTTGCTTTGGGGTTAGATTCAATTTGTGTAACTTGTCCAGTGATATTTATTTAAGTGGCCGCATTTCTGAAAATGAATGTTTTATTAAATTTATTCCATCTAAATATTTATATACTCTCTGCCTACGGGGGTAAGGGACTTGACGTAAAGATGTATAAGTTCTTCTTTGTCTTTGCATTGTTGACTAACACCCTAACACAAGCTTAGAATATGCTTACGTTAGGGTAGAATTCAATTTGTTTTACCTACTTGTCTGTGTATGTTTATATACATATATTTCATCTCTCAAAATACTCCATTTGACAGATTAAAAAAATAGGGAATCGACAGATACATAAACATAAACAAATAAACTTATTCTATAAACAAAATAAATATAATTTATATAAAAATCAATTTCTGATCGTTAGTCTCGCTAAAACTCTAGAACAGCTGGACCGATTTGGTTAATTTCAGTCTTGAATTATTTGTGAAAGGCCACGGAATATTTAAAAGATAAGAAAAAAGGAAAAACTGGGAATGACAAAACTTTAAATATTCGCATACAAAAAGAACGGGTAGCACAAAATTGACCGGGAC
>NJDD01001562.1:721412-835920 GCA_002245505.1 Calephelis nemesis | reverse complement strand
TATATATATATATATATATATATCTGTTCAAATTACACAATGATCTAACTTAAAAGTAAGCTTATTATAAGTGTTATGGTTATAAGTTAATGTTACTAATACTTAATTGTACCAGAAAACAATTAAAACAAAACTAGACCCAGAATTGCAGAAATCTAGATATTGTTTTCACGATTTCAGCCAGTTGGCTGAAAATACAGTCGGATTAAAAACCTCTTCATTTAGAGTTCTAAATAAAGAGTTCCTCCATCCGACTGTATTTTTTTGCCACTAAAAAGCCAATTTTGATGGTTTTGGAAAAATAGGTTAGATTTTGAGGTGGTCCCAAAATTAATGTTATCACGATCCCATTAGTGATGATGAGGTCTATATTTAAGAAAGAAAGAAAGAAAAGAAAGAAAACTATTTCTTTGCTTAAAAAACTATTAATAGACAGTAATGTAAAGGAAAGTAAAAAAATGTCAAGTTAAGTGTCTTCGTATTCCCGAAGAGGTAGGTAGAGGCACAACTAGGGTACCTACGACGATGCGAAGACACTAAGTCCCACAGTAAGATAGGTGACGAAACCTAGGTCGGTAGGTAGGTCGCTAAACCGGGCAAACATCCTATCCTGAGCAACATTTTTTTATTAGAATACCTATTTTCTGTTTGTTGCCTGGCCTGGGAATCGAACCCGAGACCTCATGAAGTCAAGTCCAACACCTGAACAGCTAGGGGAGCTACCACAAGGGCGATAACTAAAAGTATGCACTAATTTTTGGAAAATTGTAATTTTAGATGAGCTGAGTCCTCTGGCACAAGCTTGTCATGTCTAAAAGATTACTCCTACCAAATATTATTATTACTCCCTATTTTATGAAATAAATTAGTATTATTATTATCATTTATTTTCACTATCTCTTATTTTCTACATTTATATATTTAACATACCAAAAATAATATTAAAAATATAAACATAAAAAACAGTTGACCAAAAACTAAACCGTCAGTGGTCAGGGCGACAGAGTGAGGAACCTCCGCACAATGCGTGCCGTCCCCACAAACATTATTATTATTATTATTACTAAAAGTATAACTCAAAACTACTATTAGTAAGTTGACAAAACTCAAGTGTGACCATTACAGAATCATTCGCTATCTTTTGAAAAAATAATATATATTTGCAGTTTTACTGATCTTAGTCATTGTAAACTAGCTGTTCCCGCGAACTTCATTCCGCCCGTTCAGTTTGTATGGGAAAAATTAAAATGTATAATGCTTCCTCAAAATCGAACCGGATAAGAAGGTATCCTGTGTCCTTCTCCTGGTTCTAAACTAGCTCCCCACCAATTTTCAACCAAATCGGTTCAGCCGTTCTTGAGTAATAAACAGTGTAACTAATACCACTTTCTTTCCTCATATATAAAATTCTCGTGTCACGGTGTGCGTGATGGAACTCCTCCAAAACGGCTTTACCGATTTTCATAAAAAATTTTTGAACAAATTGAGTAAGTCTGAGAATTGGCCAACATCTTATTTTTCATACCCCTAAGTGTCAAGGGCGACTCACTTCAAACTCTTTTCCTAGCTACTTCTGTGAAGATATTACACTGGTATCGTTTTATGTTGCTGGAATGCTTTGCAACGGTCATAACATTGAGCTTTAAAAGGATAGTAATTAGTCCTAAAGAGGACCAAGATATCCGGCAACTGGTGTAATTGCGGATTACCCAGCCAGAGAAATAGGTGGAACTATTTTGGCTATTAATTCCACAAACGCGGAACTTTGTCAAAGAACGTTTGTGCAATACTAGAATCTAAGTTTAATTGCGATGTTTGGCCGCCTCGTTGGTCGAGTGGCTAGCGTACTTGCTTAACTACACCGATCAACCGCGAGGCTCGGGTTCGATTCCCGACGGGGGCAGGCATTTGTGTGATGAACATTTAGATGTCTGCATTTCCGGGTCTGGGTGTTTATTAAATTTATTCTGGTATCTATTTAAGTATTTCTATGTATAAGGATCGTTGAATAACACCCGTAACACAAGCATATAATTTTCTTACTTTGGGGTTAGGTTCAATTTGTGTAAATTATCCAGGGATATTTATTTATTTATTGTGAATATAACTGAAATATTTTTTTATGATATTGGAAGGCAAACAAGCAGATGGATTTCCTGATGGTAATAAATTCACGCCGCCTAAAGACACCAAAGATGGTAATGGTGCGTTGCCAACCTGAGGCTGGGATGTTAGGCCTCGAGCAAAAGTAATTTTACCGGCTACCTTACCCTCCAAACCGGAACACGTTATGACGTTATGGCGGCAGGAATAGGTGAGGCGGTGGTACTTATCTAGGAAAGTTGCTGCGAAACTCTACCACCTAGTCAGATGTCATGGTGTTAGAGACGGTAAGCCTATGCTCGCCTTTTACGAGCTGCCTAGCAGAAACGCAGGTGGTCTATTCTGAGCCCGGACCAACACGGGGAAAAATCCTAGTATTTTTGTAACCAAAGTGCATAACATATCGGAACATATAATTGTTTTTATTACTGTACCTGTTCAATTATTTTCTGCATTAATATCCTTCACTGGCACTGGTAACCCGATGCTGTTTCCTCACTTTATATCACGTTGATTTGTGTTCTTTGTCTGTAGATGTTTATTTTATTACTTGATTTACATACAGCAACACCGATCTAATATTAGAGTTATATTTCATAATCAATTAGGTGTATTAGAAAATATAATAAAAGTTGGTGGCTAAAAAAATGTTGGACAGAATATTTTAAATTATTTTTTTGAGATTATTTTTTCATTACCCAAATGTTATAACAAATGCAAGATAAATTTTGTTGGTAATAAGAAAACTTAATCCTGACTAAAAGTGTAAGATGTATAAAAAAATTATCTTCACGCTCATGTCCACGAAGTTGTATGCAGAGGCACCCACGACTAGGCAAAATGTGACAGGTGGCAAGCCTATCGCCAACCGGGCACATATCCAATCCCGAGCAACGTTTTTTTTTATTAGAAAATTGGAAAAACCTAATTTTCTCTTTATTGCCCGACCCGGGATTCGAACCCGGGACATCATACAATCAAGTCCAACAACTGAACCGCCAGACCATAGAGGCGACTATAGAATGTGCAAACATTACTAGTTGCCAGGTAACAGGTACGTCGATGCTCATTACTTTCACTTTATTGAGTTATAGAAAGACTAGCTGACCCAGCAAACTTCGTATCGCTTGACATTAATGCTTCGACAGTAGCGCAGTCTGCCGGACCCAATGTGAAACATTCCAAAATCAACAACGACTTATTAACAAAAAAAATAATTAAAAAAACATTTTCCAGGAGACCAAATTGTGAATTTAAACCATTCTCGAATTCCCTTGAACACGCACAAAAACTTTCATCAACATCGGTCCAGCCGTCTAGAAGGAGTTCAGTGACATACACACTCACAGAAGAATTATATATAGTAAGATTAGTCAACATGAGCGCTATTTTACTTGCAGATGAAAGATTTTGTTTTAATGCAAACATGTTGATATAGTTTGTAGTTTGCGGACTGGAATAATAAAAAAATATTCTTTTTTTAAATAGTTTCTAAATATTTGATTGAAAATAGTTTGAAAATACTAGATCTAGAGGCTAGAACTTTGTTTGAAACAAATCAAAGTTTTGATTAAATCTACGTTCCACACGCTTGCAAACTAATGTTTTAATATATGTGGAATCTCTATTATGATCTGAGTACGAGGTTGACAATGGATGAATTGTTAATTAAAAAATAATGTGACATTAATTGTCTACAGTAAATGTGAATTTTTTATCACCAGTAAACCCAATCGCTTAGATTTTTGACTCACTAGAGTATCATTTTAATATTACTAGTGTACGTTGGTAGAAATTCGACCATAATAATTTTAATATCTTGCTGATAAGAACGCCATCTTCATTTCTTAAGACCAACTACTTTGTTTCCAAACTATATGGTGCGCCATCTGTGATCTTTTATGGTTATCATCAATATGTTTGTTTGTGTGTGAAATGCATGGTAGTGTGGGTAATGTTTTATTTATTGATTTAATGTACTTTAAAAGCATTGTTATTGAAAAATATTATCGTTCTGCATTTTTCCTACACATAAACTATAAGTGTGACAAATTTTAAGCTTCTGCGTCCGCGCAATTTTCGTAAAAAGGGGTCCAAGATTTTGGCATCACGTTTTAATCTAATTAATTCAAAAATTTGTGGGAAATCGATGTTTATCACTTTTGGAAGCTAAAACTATTAAACAGATTCAGACATTAGTAGTTCATACAAAAAACTAATACTTATGGTACAATTAAAACGATGCCGTTTAATTTGGCCCGCGCGTATAGCCGCGGGTGGTAGCTTGTATAAATCATTTTCGTACTTAACTAGATCCTAACAAAAGGCTTCAGAGATACTATTATATTTTATTTCCACTTATGTACACAAGCTAAAGACCCAATTTCTATTCAATAGCTGCTAAAAATAGGACATTTGTAGAAAGCTAAATTTGGAAATGTTTTTCATTACCAATGGATTATCGGAAGGAGAGTTATAAATATTCCTTTATTCCTAGTATTTCTGGTATTACTTTACAATATTTTTTATGATAATGGAAGGCAAACAAGCAGACTGATTTCCTGATGGTAAGAAATTCAGGGCGCCTAGGGACCCCAAATGTGGTAATAGTGCATCGTGAACCTGCGGCCGGGATATTAGGCCTAGAGCAAAAGTAAGTATACCTGCTACATAAGATTCCGAACCGAAATACGTCAACAGCAAACATTGACGTTATGGCGGCAGAATAGGTAAGGCGGTGGTACCAATCCAGACGAGTCGCTTCAAAATTCTACCAACTGTTATAATGTTTTAATTATAGTACATTGTGTTTAATATAGTCTAAAAACGCAGTTTTTTTTTTAAATAAGTTAATGTAAATAAAATACAGCAAGATTTTTTTATCACCATCCAAATTTTTTCTAGGCATAAAGTATCTATAAATAAGTCCATTTATGAAAAAAAAGGTATCTAGCAGGTAGCTATCTAGCATGTCAAAGCACTCAGCGCGTAGGTACGGTACTTTGTAGACGACTTTGCGATGTCATATCTTAATATTTTAGTATTGAGGGATACTAAAAAAAAACATGTATTTAATTATTTTCACTTAAGATATTAAAATTTGGATGGTGATTAAAAAATCAGGGTGTATAGTAAAACTGAATTAACTATTCTGTAATAAAGCCGTACTAATATAAAATAACTAATGATTAATTGCAGCAAAACTAAAAACCAACTGCAACTATTCCATTTGGGACCCACGTTGTGATTTAAAAGTATCTTCACGCCCATATCCTCGAAGGGGTAGGCAGAGGCGCAACCAGGGCACCCACGACCAGCCGAAGATACTAAGTCCCACAATGTGATAGGTGGCAAGCCTATCGCCAACCGGGCACATTTCCAATCCCGACCAACATTTTGTAATTAGAAAATTGGAAAAATCCAACTTTCTATTTGTTGGCCGACCCAGAATTCGAACCCGAGACCTCAAGCAGCAACTATCCCGAGCAACATTTTTTTTTATTAGAAAATCAGAAAAACCGAATTTTCTTTATGTTGCCCAACCTGGGATTCGAACCCGGGACCTCATACAGTCAAGTCCAACAACTGAACTGCTAGACCACAGAGGCGATTTGTGATTTAATAGTTACTTTTTTTAAAGACATCAAATGGTGCCGAAATGGTTCCACATAAGTTTTGTCAACATCCTACTAGTGTTTTCACTAATTTGAAAGAAAGAATAACTTCGCTCCGGACAGGATTTGAACCTGTGCCCTTTTGTCTCAAGCCGCTAACCACTTGAGCTACTGAAGATTCAAATCCTATTAGTAGTTTTTTAGTAATATTTAACATTTTTTTCATTTATGTGCGCGATGATGTTATGATGATAAAGTCGTCATTTAACATTATCCTATTAATATTATAAATGCGAAAGTTTGTATGTATGGATGTATGGATGTTTGTTACTCTTTCACGCAAAAACTACAAAGCCGATTACGATGAAATTTGGTATGTAGGTAGCTGAAGACCCAGAATAACATATAGGCTACTTTTTATCCCGGAGTTCCCGCGGGATTGGGACTTATGCGGGTGAAACCGCGGGGCGCAGCTAGTTAAGTATAATTCCAAAACTGCTAGACGGGTCAGAAAAATAATTTGGGACCACCTGATCTTTTTAAAAATGAACTATCAAAATCGGTTGGCTATGGCCTGGTAATCGCGTAACAAACATAGTAGAATTGAGAACCTACTCAGATTTTAAAGTCGGTTAAAAACTTTCGGTACATCCACCAGGTTACCAGAATAGGCCATAGAGTATATTTTATAAATATTAACAATGTATATATTTTTCAGTTATCCCACAAGTCAAAGTGACAAATCAATTAGTAGGAGCTCCACTTGGCAGTGATGTGGAACTTCAGTGCTTGATAGAAGCTTCACCAAAGGCTATGAACTCCTGGTACAGGGAAGACGGTCAGTATGCTTAACACAAATCTGCTACTCGGACACCTCACATGGTGGTTGTTTCTCGACAAGGATAGACAGAAATTGCAGTGCACGTACTTCTGTGTAGTGCGCCCACTCCTTATTGTGAAGATTTACACTTTCCATTGTCGGCATGTAGTGGAATTTCATTACATATACACTATGAAAACTACACCAGGACCTTATTTATTCTCGTATACATCGTTACAGTCGTATACTTTTACTCAATATGTTTATATTGAGTAAAATTAGTCAATTTTGTGAAAGTGTACAAATGAAATAATCATGATGAAATTATTGTGTATCGTATATTTCCTCGCTGCCGTCAAATCTCACTAGATGAACTTGAGTAACGAAATCATCGCCTTACTTAAGACCCTGACATGAATTTGTATATAGTGATTTATGACTGTTAATAAGACTTAATTAACACTGAAGACATGACAGCATGGCCTAAAAGTCGCCTTAGCCAGCCCCAGAAAGGGGTAAGCTAACTAATAAATAATAAATATATTTTTTTTTCTAATTTGACGTATTAAATAAAATATGAAATTAAATATGAAATGGACGCTTAAGAAAGACCGGGTCAAGGTTATTAAACATTACAAAATTTTGAAGTAAAATATTCTCTAGCAACATTATTTGTATTTTTGTTGTGGTGAAGGATGAAGGGGAATATAGTGATAGTATTTATATATATATTATTTAGATTTCAAAGTCTCATTATGTAGAAATACCGCGTGTATGATATAATGGAAAACATTCATATTGTTGATTTTTTATGGGAGAAGTTCGATGACTTCTAAGATGGCGACCAAGCACACGGGTCTCCTGATGGTAAGAGACAACCGTGACCTACATACATCATAAATGTTTAATGATCAACGCTTTGCTGTGACAAGAATGTTAGGACAATTGCGCAAGTCTACCGGCTACCCTACCCTTTAAACGGAACATGATAGATTCGTCATCGTCAGCCAAACCCTGGGAAGTTGCTGCACAGTACTCTACCACCAGGGGTCTTTTCGACAGTTTTCTTATTAATTAAACCTATACTTGCCTCTTAAGATAGTGTTGTTGTTAAAATGCGAAAGGGTATCCTCCACTGATTCGGTCCTGTGGAAAGAAAGACAGATAAAAGATTGACAAAGTAGGTAGGTACCTGGGGAGAGCAAGGTTGACATTCCATTATCAGATGACTCGGATGTTATCCGAGGGTGGTGTCAAGAGTCTCCAACACCGGCGTGTTTGTATGAAAAGGGTAATGAATGTGAGGGAAGCCAGACAGGTTTGTCAGGATCGTGAGGTATGGCACTCGATACTCTCTGCCTACAACGTTAAGGACTTGGCGTAAAGATATATGCTCGCCTCTTAAAGGCAGAGGGTTTATTCTAAAGACTGTATTATACGGGTAAATGTAATATTATTCATGATCCTCTAGTCCATTAGAATGATATTAAATATTCGTCGTACTTGAACTTTGGAACAATGCCAGACAATAGGCAGACTGACTCCAGCAAGATTTACAACCTATCAAGAAGTTCAACGCCTCGGTCAGACATAATGGAGCTATTTCATATAATCTTATTACTTGTCTTGCTAATGAGAGTTCTTGTTTTACGACTGCCTTAGTATATAAGTGTAGTACGAAGTGTTATTGTTATACTAAACACTTTTTGTGAAACACTAATTTGATAGTAGTTAATTTGATGACTGAGAAGATGAAAAAGATAAAATGGTACTTTTACAGTATTGATTCGGGATCCATTGCAGAATAGACTATCTGCTTTTCTTCCAAGCAGTTCGTAATGGCATAGGCTTACTGTCACTAACACCGTGACATCCTACTAGGTGGTAGAGTTTTGCAGCGACTCGACCAGATTGGTGTCACGGCCTTACCTATTCCTACTGCCATAACATCTTGCCGTTGACGTGCTTCAGTTCAGAGGGTAAGGCAACCGGTAAACTTACTTTTACTCGTGGACCAACATCCTAACGCACGATTACCACCTATGGTGTCCTAGGCCGCGTGAATTTCTTAGCACCAGGAAATTCGTCTCCTTCAAGGGGTTGCCTTCCAATATCATAAAAAAAGAATTCATAACAGTGAGATCCGAGAAAGAGTGGGATTGAAAGGAAGTGTTAACATTAGAACAACTATGTTCTAGTAATTCGGTCACCTGGAATTGGTGACTGATGAAAGATTGAAAAAATAGATATATAATGTGAATGTGGATGGATGGAACCTGGAGAGATCTAGGTTGACATTTCACGATCAAAGTGATCGGGTTTTATCCGAGGATGGTGTTTTCAAAACCGAAGTGTCCAGTTGGCTTAAGAGATTATAACAAACAATTAAATAAAATAATGTGCAAAAGTACAAGTTTATGGTTAATGTGATTCTAGCTTACTATAATAAAATTTAAATGTGAATATACCCGCTATTTCGACGTTCCTGTAGTTGGCACGTCTTGAAATAACATTGTTATGATTATCAAAAGTTACTTGAAATATTTTGATTCTAACGGTTTTGCTTAAAGCAAGCAAACGGTCTGTTTAAATATTATAAGGACCAACTGCACGTTTTTCAGTTAAACGCTTATACTTTATATGATATACATAATCTACTTATACTTTATAGATTTATGCCCGGTAAAATAAATGACTCCTTTCTTGAATACAGGATATTCAAGAAAGGAGTCGTTTTGATTACGGATGGTAGTTGTTTGTACACTTATCATTTTTAAAAAATATGAGTAACGTTTCGTCACTTTTTGACGAACTACGAACAGTTAAATTTTTAGATTACGTTTTCTTTATTGTAGGAACCGGGCATTAGTTATACAATTTCAAACATTTGTATTTAAAACTCCCCCACAAATTACGTATAACATTATCACGAACTCAAAGCTTAGTTTTATGAAGTGCTTTGTCATTTCAGAAATTAAACGACTGTCGTATTTATATTTCGTACAATTCGTTATAAGAAAGCAGTTGCCATTATAATGGTAATTTTATTCATAATTTATTACTCTATAAACTTCCACAGCCCTAGTAAGCGACAAACTGCTTGAAAATCCAAAATTCCGAATGGCGGAAATGGCTGTGAACGAGTACTCTTTATGGATGAACCTTACAGTAAAGTCTTTAGCGCCAAGCGATTATGGAACTTATGTATGCGCTTCCGTCAATGCACTGGGGAAGATGGAAAGCCAAGTCAGCTTACATAGTGAGTCAAATATTTATTGTTAAAATAGTTCCTTCAAAACATCCCCTTTGGAATTTCGCTACATTTTAAAGCATTTATGTTTGTGTAAATATTTTAGACATACAAAGCACAAAGAGCTATTACTTTGTTGCAAAGATTATATCAGTATCGTTGATGGCAGATTTATTACAAGTTATCTATATAAGCTGTTTTATGGGCTTGGAATGCAAAAGACGGATTTCCTGATGGCCTATAGCGGGTGAGCTTACCCTTCAACACAGGAATACAATAGCGATGAGCACTGATGATATTGAAGTATTGATAGGTTTGTCGGTTGGGTGTAAAGGTATGGTAATAGAGTCGTATAAAACTACCACGTAGAATTAAAACTTGTATAAAAGGTGCTTATCAAATAAAGCAAGGTATGCATTTATAAAAATACTATATAATCTTAAATTATTAAATTTCTGGAATAAAATTTTATTGATTTTTATTAAGAAGATATATTTTTTGTAGTTAAACAATAATTTTATATTTACACTAATTTACCAGATGTTTGCTTAGAAATATATTCATTTTTATATTCGAGACAACACATTCATTGTTGTAATAATTGTATTTATTGTCACATTATTGTGCACACTTAAAAAGTGGCGTTAGATGGTGAAATGAAATAAACAAAAACAAAAAAAATATTTGGGGAATATGTATATTATTAGAAAGATGTTACAAAATTTTTAAGCATTCTCTCATATTCAATAAACAATAGCACGGTAAAATATAATATTCTATTTTCATACAAACGGGTAAAAACGCATTTATTCGTATACCTACCTATGCGTCTCAGGTTCGGTTTACACTAGGTATACCATCATTCGCGGAAGCGCTGCAGTAGCAGTAGTACATTTGTTTTATTCTTAACCAATATTTCAGGCTATTTATAAATGTTATTTTGATGTAAGAGCCCAAACATTTATTTAATATATATAAAAAAACAGTAATAAACTATACTGCGCTTGTTTTGGCCGATTAAGCTGTTAAAAATGTATTTTTAAGAAATTTGGTAATCGAAAACATCTATGGATTTTCATTGAACATTTAATGATTTTTATTTGTTTAAAAGCAATATTCAGGAACACAGTAAAAAAAACCTAAAAAAGGCAGACACTCGAATATTTGTAACATTAAAGTTGCGTAGCCCTATCGCGTGTTGGCGGTCTTCATGCTCCGCAACGGCTGTATGTATTTAATTTAATAACAGGGCTGAGTTAAACTACTGTATATAACATGACCGTGGCATTGTGGTGTATAAATATTGTAATATTGACAAAAAATAATTATTTTAGTACGCATCTTTTAATATTCAAACTTTTTTAAATATTTGTTAGAACATTAATTATTATTAATAAGAGAAATCGAATATGTAGATACATTTGAATATTATACCATAAACTACTGAGGTTCCGAAATCTAGCCAGTAAGGAAACGGCATAACAGACCTTGTAGTGCTAAACCAACGAGGTGATTAACTATGATTTTAATCACTATTATCACTTTCAGGGTTAGAACTAAGCATGAATGGATTCGCAGAAGAACCCATGGTATCAGGAGCAGCGTGGCAGCGGACTCGGAACCTCCGACCTGCTGCATCCAACGCTCACCACTACATTACACTCCTACCCCCACAATTGTATCCCATGTTACTAACTACTCTTAGGTATTTAAATACTTGTTAAGTCTAAAATCTGTATATAATAAAACCTTCTTTAGAGCCAGATATTGTGAACCGACGCTACATTAACACAGTTGATAAATAAATGAATATTTCAGGAGAAAAAACACAAATTAATCTAACCCCCAATTTAGTGCATTATAGTGCTACTTGTGTTCTTGATGTCAGACGAGACGTATACATAGATAGTGCATAGATAACAATAGATACCAGTATTCATTTAATGCACACCTAAACCTGGAAGCAGAGACATCGATGCTCATCCCATAAAAGCCTACCCTCCTCGGGAATCGAACCGATCCTCGTGGTTGGCCAATGGAGTTAGGCGTAATTTGTAAAACTTTCCCGTTATTTTTAAAGTACCGCCAAGTTATTTCATAGTTTGTATTAAAATCGCATCTCTTTAAAACTTATGACTGCCAGCCATCAAATTATTATAAGAGTGTCTTAGTTCTTTTAATATCCCGTCTTAGCTTGTCATGGATAAATTTCTTGTAATTTTACAACAAACCTTTTTCTTGAGTCGCTCTTTTTGTTGCGTAGATTAGTCAAATAAGTTTGATTAGTTACATCTGACACCTCGTGGTTTTTTAAGTCATTTAGTTGCTTAACGAAAAGATTTTTGATAAAAATCATCCAAAATGCCATAATAAGGCCTTAACACATCAATTCTATGGATTTTATATCAAAAACTCAGAACAATGTGAATTTTAATTAATAAACATTCATCACAACGAATAAGATCTCAGAATTAACAAAATAGTGGCCATTTTATCAACAAGGATGCGCCTTAACGTACGATTTTTATTATTAGTAATGCATATATTTACACTTTGATTACATATTATCAGAAGGAACGAATGATTTTTATGGTAACCACTGAAAATTTAAGGGATTTAAAGCCATCTTATTTCACTTCACTTCGTCAATTTTGATGGTTAGAGATCCACTGCATTACATATTCTTGGCGACATAACTTGCACAACAGGTTTGACATCTTGGCCACAGGACTGTGACACAACTGCAATTTCTGTGTTACCTTTAAGCCAGGGTTGTCACTATCAGAAAAGTTGTGTTGGTTCACTGTCTAATTACACATAAAGTCACATGACAATGTAATAGTGATTGTACCTTTTTACACTTTTTCCAAATGGCATCTACATGCGGTATATACATACATATCTTCACGCTAAGTCCCTTACGGGGTAGGCAGACAGCATCGAATGACAACCTCATGATCCTGACAAATCTGCCCGGCTTCCTTCAAATTTATTACTCTTTTCATACAAACACGCCGGTTTTGAAGACTTTTGACACCACCCTCGGATAACATAAGAGCGTTACTAAATCTGATTGTTGTATGTCAACCATGGTCTCCTCGGGTTTCACACCCATCCACATTCACATTGTACGAGTATATCTTACATAATATTATATCGTTGTATATTTCAAAGATGGTTTTTAATGTCTCTTATCTGACTACAGACAAATTTCAACAATTCAGACAAATCGTAAAATACCTTAATCGCATAAATTCTTTTTTGGGTATAAGTTATGAATAACAAGGATCTCACAAAGGTTCGGACTAAATATATTATGCCTATATAATATGATATGTCTCAAATTTTCTTATAATTGGGTAATAAATAAAACAAGGAAGTAACGCATTATATTGGCACTTGAAATCTAAAAATCTTATTCGCCTCAATTTTTATTTAGTTTTTGATTAAAAACAATACAGAAAATTCGTAGGTTAGCGACTCAGCTGATGTAATTATATTCACCTTATAACAAAGTATGTCGCAGATTCTGCAATATGCCTATGGCAAATATTGGCTGTGTCGCTACTCCGTCGTTAACTTTAAAATTAGTACCATACATGTTCAGTACTCCTATTACTATTGTTAAATGCACGCTGTTCAAATATTTTATTATTTAATATCAACAAACAATAGATTTTATTATTTTACGCTAAAGGAAAATTGTAAACTTTTAAAGATTTTCACCTTAGCAACTTGTGTCAAAGTGCCAATAAAATAAGTCCAGAAATTTTAGAGACTGTTTCCATGATATTGTTCTAGAATATAAAAGCTTTGCACATAATATTTCGCATCGAGTAAGCGAGCGAAGAATTTTTGAATTAATTTTATTAACGAAAAAGAGTGGTTTTACTTGATTTGTTACTTATTGTAAAGCGCGTAGTGAATACACAAATCTTGAATAAAAATAAAAACATGATGGCCGCTACATAAGGAAGTGACAGAAAAAAATGCGTAGAAAATTTGTAGAGTACTTATTACAAAATAGAAATTGCAATTCATTACCCGTATTAAAATATATATAAATGTGGCGTCGTTGGACACCAGGTTGGAACGAAGTTTCTTCGGCTAATGTAGAATCGACAAAATTCATGGGTATATACTATGCATTGGCGGGGTGGAGTGAGGGATAAAGAAAAAAGTATTATACACTACTCGCTTGTGTATACGACTGTCGCGCCTGCGCATGTCTCATTTAACGGTTTTATTCCATGGACTTTTTCTTACGGTTTTACTATCACATTTTTTTCAGTTCTGTCACGCAGCAACTGTCGCGCCTGCGTACGTCTCATTTAACGGTTTTATTCCACGGTTTTTTCTTACGATTTTTTCTTTCTTTTTTTACTTACGGTTTTTACTATCACATTTTTTTAGTTCGGTCGCTCAGCAAAATCCCTATCTCCTCCAAGCCTGCCGTAAGGAACTTTGTTCCAAAAAACACCAAGCATGTATGCAATTTTTGTGATGTTCCAAATTCATTTGGACAGAATGGTACAGTACAGTTTTTTACTTTTTTTTTTTTTTGAAATAATGAGTCCACATTGCGATTGTAACCGAATATCAGCCTTCAGCTTAAATATTTGTAAATATCTTAAACTTTCATTAAAAAGTCGACACGAATTGTCATGAAGAGTGTTAGGTTTCCATTTAGGTGGCACTTTTATATCTGTTGAATATTGATGATGTAAAATATACTTATACGTAATATACGTAATCGAATATTGGACGTGTGTTTCACTTGTACATAAGTGTGAAGTAATGACAGTAAGTTACTTATTAGAATAACTTTAACTTGGGAAGTCTTAGATTATTAAAAATTCATCAAACATCAACTTAGAACGTTTAATTGTTTTATCTTGAACTTTTAAGAAGACTTGGAAAGATGTTACGTTGACTTTGACAATAACTGTGTTATTTATAAATACTGCTGTAAAGTATTTAATAAATGTCCAATAAAGGTTTTTTGTTTTGTTATTTCTATCTCCTATAATTCCCCATATCTTTTTCAGTAGTTTTCAATAATTGATTATCTTTTAGCAAAAGAGCTGCCGTACCGTACTAGGTGGTAGAGTTTCACAGCAACTCACCCGGATTGGTGCCACCGCCTTGCCTATTCTTGCCGTCATAACGTCAGTGATTGCCATTGAGGTGCTCCGGTTCGGAGTATAAAGTAGCCGGTGAATTTACTTTTGCTCTATGCCTACCATCCTGCCCTCAGGTTGGCAACGCAACATTACCACCTTTAGTGTCTCTAGGCGGCGTGAATTTTATACCATTAGGGAATCCGTCTGCTTGTTTGCCTTCCAATATCATAAAGAATAAAATAAAAAAACCTGTTCCGGTCACCATTATGATAATATTATGTTCCGGATCGGAGGAGGTTATGGTAGACGATAGGTTTGCACAAATGACCTAAAACCCCAGGCACAAAACAGCGACTCACCTACAACATCTGTAATGCCTATAGGCTGCGGTTATCTCCAAGCATCAGGAGAGCCCCGTGGTTGTTCGCCATATTTTGCCATGAAAAATACACATGACGTACAATTCACATTGGAGTGATTCAATTTATGGTGGTAGAACGATAGTAGTACCTACCACCACCGTACTTATATCTACCACAATAACATTAATACCTGTTGTTGTCGTATTTAACGCTGGAGAACAAGGTAGCCGTTACACTTGTATACATGATCCGGCTAAAAAATTAATTTTTAACCTGTTACATCTATGATGCTTATAGAAGAGCTGCCTATTATTAGCTAAACCTGATCCTAAGTTAATTTAATGTGCAAGATGGAAATATTTTAAGTACCTATCAACTCTGTTGCGAAAATAACTATAATTTTAATGTTATTTATATTAAAAAAAGTATCTTTACGCCCATATCCCCGAACGGGTAGGCAGAGGCACAACCAGGGCACCCACGACTAGCAGAAGATACTAAGTCCCATAATGTGATAGGTGGCAAGCCTATCGCCAACCGGGCACATTTCCAATCCCGACAAACATTTTTTTTATTAGAAAATTGGAAAAATCCAATTTTCTTTTTGTTTATATTATGTTCATTATAATCCATACTAGTAAGAAAAGTAAAGAGCTAAGTAAAGACAACCAGAGGAGCAACGGATAAAAAAATGTATGTTGTACTAAGAGATAGTTGCTAAGAGATATTAGAATACGAAAAGCGTTTTCTTTGACCCCAAAAAGTCAAAATTATCCTAACGGGTGGGTTTGAAATATGGTAATAATGCTTGTCGCATAGATTTAATATCTAACCCTTTAAGATATCGTTTTTTATAAGAGCAACCAAACAATCTAAAATGTATCCTAACAGAAGTCACTGTTTTACCTTATAAAGCAAATTGTGTGTGTATGTGTGTTGCTGAATTTTTTTAAGAAAACTAAGCCAGCAAGATCCAAAAACAGGGAAGGAATATTATTGATTTACTTATAATATTTAATTATGCATATCGTCTAACTCTGCACTTGTATACTCAAAGTAGTAATTTACCCCGTATTAGTCCGACCTCCTTTGCAGAATAGACCGTCCGCCTTCCTGCCAAGCAACTTGTAAAAGGCCAGCATAGATTTACCGTCACTAACATCGTGAGTCTAACTAGGTCGTAGAGAGCGACTCACCCGGATTGCTACCACCGCCTTACCTATTCCTGCCATCATGAAGTCAGTACTTGCTACTGGCGTGTTCCGCTTGAAGGATAAGGTAGGCGATAAACTTACTTTTGCTTGAGGCAATCTCAGGTTTGCAACGCTCTATTACCACCTTTGGTATCTTTAGGTGGCGTGAATTTCTTACCATCAGGAAATGCTGCCTTCTTTACCTTCTCATGCCTTTATGCCTGCTTCTTTGCCTTCTCATATCATAAAAAAAGTAATGCGTTGCCGACAAATAGCTAGGATAAAAAGGTTTTTGTGGATATTCACCGGCTACCTTGACCTTTTTTTGTATGAGATGTCAGTGAACAAGGATATTATGACTCTCCTGATGGTAAAAGTATACCGTGGCATATAGATCCCATAGATTCTATAGGTGATATTAAGGCTGCGATGTTAGGTCTATTTTGTTAGTCTACTGGCTGCCTTATTCTCAGAAACGGAACATGACAGAATCACCAAGGCGGTAGGAATATGTACGGAGGTGAATCCTTACCCATTCGAGTTGCATAGCACTCTATCACCAGTGGTATTGATGGCATTTGATGGATGACTCTTATGTACTGGCTCGTAAAAAGAGACTGGCGATACGTCTTCTATTACGAGAAGAATAGATAAAGTGATGTGTGGTACCAATTTGGTCGAGTCATCACCCAGTGTCAGTGACACACCGACGCTGTGTGTTACGAGCTTCTTGGTAGGTAGGCATTGCGCCCACATTCTTCTGGATAGTTCAGAACGGATCAAAGGTAATAAAAAAACCGTTAGTAAAATGTAATAATAATATGTGTGAGTAGCACACACCTAGACAAGTATGAGCAATTAATCCATACTAATACTATAAATGCAAAAGTCTGTCTGTCTGTTGCTCTTTAGCGGCTAAAATGGTGTACTGATTTTGATGAAAATTGAAATGTACATAGTTAAAGATCCGGCTTGAAATATGGGTTATTTTTTTTAAAGACTTGTTCACAAAGGAAAGCCCGATGAAGTTGTAAAACTGCGACGTTGGCAACACATTAGTAATTCAAAAAAAACTCTCAAAGGCTATAGTTGTACTTCATTATAGCAATGGACTATAATAGGAAATTAATGTTTATAAGAAAATCGTAACTATTCTAAGCTGACGAGGTCACGGGCAAACAGCTAGGTTGGATGGTGATAAGCAACAGTGGGTCAATCTACAAAAAGTCAAATTGGTGACTATTAATATGTTTAAAATTATTTTCTTTCAAACATTGTGTTAAGACAAAATAACATTTTCTCATCTTATTTTATGTGTATCACGCAAAATTACAGATTACTTAACCTTTTTTTATGTTTTAGCACATGACGCCCTTTATGAATAGATTAATAGTCAACAATTTGACGTTTTTGTAGGTTGACACACTGTTGCTTATCAACATTCAGTTATATAAAATTATAAGCCAGTATCCTCGAATAGGTAGACAGAAGCCCAGCCAAGGTCTCCACGGGTATCCAAAGATAATTATTCCCACAATGTAATAGATGCCAAATCGCTTACCAGACACCTATCATATTAAAGTCAATCAAGGTTTTATTAAACACATATTTGAGTTGTCTGAACCGAAAGTTAAACCCACAACATATTGTTAACAACATCACCATACCACTCGACAGCAGAAGCGGTACTCTCAAATGTAATAAAGCCTATTGTCGTCGATCGTCTATCCTTTGCAGAATAGACCATCTGCCTTCCTGCCAGGCAGCTCGTAAAACGCGAGCATAGGCTTACCGTCACTAACACCGTGACATCCTACTAGGTGGTAAAGTTTCGCAGCGGTCTGCCCGGATTGGTACCAACGCCTTACCTATTCCTGCCACCATAACGTCCAATGCTTGCCGTTGACGTGTTCTGGTTCAGAGGGTAAGGTAGCCAGTAAAGTTACTTTTGCTCGAGGCCTAACATTCCTTCCTCAGGTTGCCAATGCTCCATTACCAGCCTTGGATTCTCTAGGTGGCTTAAATATCTTACCATCAGGAAATCCGTGTGCTTGTTTGCCTCCATTGTCATAAAAAAAAGAAGTTTGAATGCGCTAATCTCGAAAACTACTGATTAGAACTGAGACATTATTTTTTGCATAGATTTATTTATCGAACAGCATTTCGCGCTTAGATCTTTACGTGCGATCGTGGTCATATTTGTACCACCGTTTTGTCTATTCTTCCAGTTGTCGCATCAATACTTGCTATTGACTGTTCCGTTCTTAATGGTAGAGTAGCTGACAGTTCTGGACCTTCGTGGAGTGTAGTGGAATTACCCTTATGATGCTTTGGTTACGAAGCAAAACGTACGTTGAGTTTTTAGTAGTGTGTGTATTATTGGTGCGCTAATAAATGAGTTTAGTGGTGTGTGTTGCGTGGAACTGGATGTATTTGGCTTCCGGTAAACCCAATTCATTCATAGCGCACTATCTTGCCTGTTTTGTTATATCCATTTGATTTGGATTTAAGTCCTGTTTCTGCTGAAATTTTCTATTTTCATAAATTGTTTTTCTTTGATCGATAAATAATAAGTTCTTTTAATAATCTATCACCTATGTGATCTATCAGTCTAGCGTTGGATTTGACATCTTCGAGTCCCAGGTTCAGTCCACGGGCTATGCGATAATACGTATTTTCAATTTTATAAAAAATCCAACGTTTCCGGGGATCGAATATGTGCTTGGTTAGCGATAGGCTTGCTACCTATCACATTGTGGGACTTATCTTCAGCTGGTCATGGTGCTGGGGTCATGTCTCTGCCTATCACTTGGGGTGTATGAGCGTGAATATATTCTTTAGTACTACTCTGTAGTTATATAAATCTTTTTATAAGATTTCCATGTTAGTCACATCCAAAACGTCATCCTATCTTTTCCACCACCTATCTTTCATTTTTTTTTTCTTTCTGTCTTTTCCTTGTTTAATTTTAAATTTATTTCAAAGATCAAATAATGTAGATAACATTATCAAACTTAATCCACAGCAGTCAGATTGAAGTTAATTGCCCGTATTATAAATGAAACCTTTCAACTAAAAAACCTAGTCCATTTCCTATTCGATCAAAAGTGTCGATAAGTCTTGAAAAAAGCTAACGAAAGGCATTTGCCCTAAAAGCTATGGTCAGTCACAATGGCAATATGATGTCAGGCCATTGGCTAGTAGCTTTTTAAACGTCGCTGCCCTAAAGAAACGCTGCAGGACAATGATGAATGGACGACTACCGCCCCTAATGCATTTTTCGTGTTGCACTTGAATTAATGCGTGAACGTTTTATTCTATGAGTGCTTAAGCTGGATCCAGCTGTTTCCATTAAAAAGTGAAACATAATTTAGAGAGAATCATTCTTTTTTAACACGCTTTTATTAGAACGACCTGTATGTAAGTATGTAACTACGTAATGAGTATCTTCTTCACGCCCATATCCCGAAGTTGTAGGCAGAGGAACAACCACCCACGACTAGCCGAAGACACTAAGTCCCTCAATGTGATAGGTGGCAAGCCTATCGCCAACCGGGCACATATCTTATCCCGAGCAACATTTTTTTTTATTAGGAAATTGGAAAATCCCAATTTCTTTTTGTTGTCCGACCTGGGATTTGAACCCAGGATCTCATGCAGTCAAGTCCAACAACTGAACCGCTAGACCACAGAGGAGGAGGAAGATAAAATTTAAGAAAACTAATTTTACCATCTTCTCAAGATCGTAGGTCATGAAAATTGGCAGTTATAGATATGCGATTTTGATGACACAATTCAATAATATGGTGCTGTCAAGCTGATCTGATGATGGAACCGAAATATACGAACTGGAACTTCACGATTGATGATCGTATCATAGCCGTGCTTGGACTTGTTTTAAGATGTAAGAAATCAATTTGACTGTTTTATTTAAAGTTACTAGTCACCTCTGTGGTCTCAAGTTCACGTGTTGGACTTGACTGCATGAAGTCCCGTGTTCGATCCCTGCTCGGACAACAAAAAAATTGTTTTTTTCTAATTTTCTAATAAAAAAATGTTGCTTGGGATTGGATATGTGCCCGGTTGGCGATAGGCTTGCCACCTATCACATTGTGGGACTTAGTGTATTCGGCTAGCCGTTGGTGTCCTGGTTCTGCCTCTATTTACCTATTAGGGGATACGGACGTAGAAATATTCTTATGTTTATACTTTTCTGTGACGGTGGATTTGTAATGTTGATGGTTTCTGAAGCTGATGGTAAGAGGTGAACTTCTTCTATAGACACCATTGCACGCCACAATGGCAGAACATGTTGGTACGAACAAATATTTTTGTAACGACTTCTAACATACATATTCAGCAAATAAAAAAAAAACATTTCTTTATGACTTACCCGATTACCAAACAACTAAACTACTCACGGCCTCGTTGATCGAATGACTAACGTTCACGCCTAACTACACCGATCAACCGCGCGGTTCGGGTTCGATTCCCGACGGGGGCAGGCATTTGTGTGATGAACATTTAGATGTCTGCATTTCCGAATCTGGCTGTGTATTAAATTTATTCTGGTATCTATTTAAGTGTTTCTGTGTATTGGTATCTTTGACTAAAACCCATAACAAAAGCATGAAATTAACTTATTTTGGTGTTAGTTTCAATTTGTTTAAAAAAATTCCTTTAACCAAATATTCCATGATGTAGGAATACTGAGCTCGTACCCAATTTCCTCACACCAACTACACCAATAAGTTACTGCTCCACTGACAGCTCATCTAGTGTCGGCTGCAACTTTCCACTAACATTTTACCATCTATAGTGACTAAAAGAGAATATTATTTTAGGTATTTCCGGGAAAAATATGTTAATTTGTCTAAAAACAAGTTATCTAGCCTTATAATAAGCATTTTACACTTTTAAATAAACATACTTATATATCTTCACGCTAAGTCTCATACGACGTAGGCAGAGAGTATTTAGTGTCAAACTACACGATCCTAATACACCTGTGTGGCTTTTTTCACATAAATTACGCTTTTCGATTTCGGACTATAGACACCACCCTTGGATAATATCCGAGCGATCTGATCGTGGAACGTCAACGTTGATCTCCCCGGGTACCGACATCAATCTACATCCCTGTTGTATATCTGCTTTTCAGTTTATCAATCGTTCGTCCTTCTTCTTTCTTTTCATGAAAATAAACCGGTTTTGAAGACTCTTGACAAACTTTTAAACTTGTCTAGCTAATTTATCAATAAAAGAAATTGTCCTTCAGTAGGTATATTACACAAAACATGATAACTATAACACTTACATAGATATCAATGATTTTGGTAATTACGTTACTATAATGATACATTTTTACATTTTTTTATAGTCACGCAATTATGTAATTAAACCCGAGACAGAAACATAAATTAAACACGAGGCTTTTGCCTTCCATTAACCACTCTTCTGTATCTAAATTACTGTGGAAGAAGTCTAATATATTTCAATTTTATTTTAAGTATTAAGTTTATTATTCAAAGACATTTTTTTATGACATTGGAAGGCAAACAAGCACACGGATTTCCTGATGGTAAGAAATTCCCGCCGCCTAGAGACACCAAAGGTGGTAATGGTGCGTTACCAACCAGAGGCCGGGATGTTAGGCCTCGAGCAAAAGTAAGTTTACCGGCTACCTTACCCTCCGAACCGGAACACGTCATGACGTTATGGCGGCAGGAATAGGTAAGGCGGTGGTACCAATCCGGGTGATTCGCTGCGAAACTCTACAACCTAGTCAGATGTCACGGTGTGAGTGACGGCAAGCCTATGATCGCCTTTTACGAGCTGCTTGGCACAGGAAGGCAGATGGTCTATTCTACAAAGGAGCCCGGACCAACACGGGGGAAACACACATTTTATCTCATTGTAATATTTTGAAAAGGCCTGATCAAGAAGCATATAATATGTTCTATATATTTGCTTCTTGGGACTTAATTTTTCTTACTAAAGAAGATGGACCACTTTCTATGTAAAGTTTGCCCTGGAGCTATCAAAAGCTACGCTTACTATACTCTTTTAAATTAATAGCTTTTGCGAAACAAAGCTTGTATCACGGTTACTTACTTTTTGTACTATATTAACAAAAAATTGTAATACTGGAGGTTATATAACATAATTTTTATGAGCTCTTCAAGTAATCGCCTCTGTGGTCTAGCGGTCCGGGTGTTGGACTTGACTGCATGAGGTCTCGGGTTCGAATCCCGGGTCGGCGAACAAAAAGAAAATTGGATTTTTCCAATTTTCTAATAAAAAAAAATGTTGGTCGGGATTGGAAATGTGCCCGGTTGGCGATAGGCTTGCCACCTATCACGTTATGGGACTTAGTGTCTTCAGCTAGTCGTGGGTGCCCTGGTTGTGCCTCTGCCCACCTCTTCGGGGATATGGGCGTGAAGATACTACTACTACTCTTTGAGGGCCTCTTGCACATTCCCGGGTTACATTTGACACTGAGTTAAACTGTCAAATATAAGGTGATTTAACCCGAGTTAGACGTTAACTCAATGTTAAAGACTTAAACCAGGAACGTGCAAGTGGCCCTAAGTATGGTAAACATAGTTTTAAGCATTATCCATGGCTCAACTAGCAACTATCTCTGATAATAAACATATAAGATGGACGGATTTCCATAATTCAACATAGTTTTTCGTGATGTACTTATGAAAAACTTGTTTAAAATATAGAAAGCAAAGGTATTTGAAGTCAATGATAGGTAGGTGTCATATAATACTTTGTACAGCCTTCTAGGTTGTAACATATTATTATATTAATACGATGCATTTCTATTATTTAAATGGTATTTTTAAGTATTTTATGATGTGTCATAATTTTACATCAATCCAACTTTAAAGTGTTAAAGTTGGATTGACAAATTAAAAAGTTTGTAGTTTATAGTGTCAAAGATTGTCAAAATAGAAAAATAAATTAGACTACTGCCTTAAAAAAATCAGGATTTCCCTATTTAAAATAGATTTAAATTAACAAAAATCTTTTAAAAACTGAAATTGATAGATTTAACAAAGAATAATTTAGTAATTACTTTATAAGTTTTATGCTTGTTTGACTTAGGGCGGATTTAGTCCATATCCTTTTTTGTGTATATTCAGTGGTACTGAGAGCAGGACGCAAACTATTTTTCATACTCTTAAGTGATGTGGGGTACCCATTAAATTTAATCCAGACACAAAAGCCTAATTTCAACTTCAAATAGTCTTCGGCTAGCCGTGGATGTTGATTTCATCTGTGTCTAACTCTGTGACGAAATAAACGTGAAAACACTTGTTTTTTTGTTTATTTAAAAAACCTATGAATCTCTTCTTCTTCTTTTATAGATAAGGCTTTCAATCGTTTTTCACGACTTATTTAGCCAATAATTAGCCAATAAATCTCGAGAAGCAAGCAGTGAAAAGCGTTGTTAAATGATGCCTGGCCCATAAATAAGGTACCATAAAACATATCGAGATTAAATCTTAATTATTACAATCACAAATACTGTACTATCAATCCTTTTCAAGTAATTTGTCTTCTAAACCTTACATAAGGACTTCAGTCAGTATAATAGTAGGTTACGTCAAAGTAATAATTGTCTCAAATCCGATGTCCTTTGACAAAGGTCGGCCGATAAACTATGTTCAACCAATTTAAGTAGTTTCTGAGTTCGAAATGTGGTCAGTCGTATACTCAGCGATTCCACAGTTAATGTAACATTCTTTACTTTGATATATATCTGACATACCAAGTTGTTTATTTAAAATACTAGCTGTTGTAGCGGTTTCGTCAGCCTATCAAAGTTTATTTGTTATATGAAATCTGTTGAAATGTCAGGATAAAAATGATAAAAATGTCAGGATGAAAATGTACCTATGACATTTTCGCTCTTTAGTTTTATAAAACTGAAAAATAAATTGAAATATTCCAGTAGATTTAAGGCATGTAATACTTTGTCTAATGCTAAAAGACCTATACCCAAACCTATACATTTTATTACTATAAATTTTCGGTCTTTAGTTTTATACAGCTGAAAAGTAAATTGGAATATTCCAGTAGATTTAAAACGATACTAAAAACTTTTTTGAATCACCCTAGGAAATGATTGATCGCTGCAGATTTCATCTGTTATGTCGATTGCACAAGCGTATGGGACCAAACTGAAACGATTTCATGTCAGTAAATGACTACTGTAAAATATTTATTAACTTACAGCAAGTTTGGTAGAAAAGTATAACTAAAATACTAGTAGTAAGATTTGGGCAACGGCTTCCCAATTTGTAACTTTTTTTTATGACATTGGAAGGCAAACAAGCAGACGGATTTCCTGATGGTAAGAAATTCCCGCCGCCTAGAGACACCAAAGGTGGTAATGGTGCGTTGCCAACCAGAGGCCGGGATGTTAGGCCTCGAGCAATAGTAAGTTTACCGGCTACCTTACCCTCCGAACCGGAACACGTCATGACGTTATGGCGGCAGGAATAGGTAAGGCGGTGGTACCAACCCGGGTGAGTCGCTGCGAAACTCTACCACCTAGTCAGATGTCACGGTGTTAGTGATGGCAAGCCTATGCTCGCCTTTTACGAGCTGGCACAGGAATGCAGATGGTCTATTCTACAAAGGAGCCCGGACCAACACGGATCGCGGTTTTCGCGGTGGAAAACCGCTCCATGAGCTCTTACACTTAAAGTCAAAATGAAGTTATAAATTGGGAAGTCAGTCGCAGTTGAAGTCACAGCTGGCAAACTTTTACGATTTCAAGAGCGGACGACCGCTGCTGCGGGGACCGCAAACAACCGCGGGCGCTGCGGATGTAAAACGCGTCGTGAAATGTGCTCGCATTTTTTGTATATAAATGTATATTCTATAGAACCTGCGGGCCGCGGGCGCAGTTAAAAACCGCTGCGTGAGTTCTTAGGCTAACGCTTTAATTGCATCACTGTTATTTAAAAACGTCATCAGACTTGTTCATTATAATAAAGTATAAGTATCTTCACGCCCATATACCCGAAGAGGTAGACAGAGGTACATCCAAGGCACCCACGTATAGCCGAAGTCACTTAGTCCCACAATGTGATAGGTGGCTAGCCTATCTCCAACCGGGCACATTTCCAATACCGACCAACATTTTTTTTTGTAATCAGAAAATTGGAAAAATCCAATTTTATTTTAGTTGGCCGACCCGGGATTCGAACCCGGGACCTCATGCAGTCAAGTCCAACGCCCGGACCGCTAGACCGCAGATAATAAAATAAATTATATTAAAGTAAAATTATTATAAAATAAAAAAATAACCCCCCATTTTCCATGGACATCCCATCACGCCTGAACGGATGGGCCAATTTTGTTAGTTGTTTTAGTGAGAATGTTCATATGCAAAAAAAAAACTGAAAAAAATGCAATGAAAATAGGAAACATATATTTTATTTTATCTCATCATGACTGTCAACAGCTTTTAATGTTAAGTGATAAGAAAGTTTGCAAGGTCGAGCATAAATATAAAACGAATCCCCGTTTTCATTGTGTCAATCCTGAATGGGTGCAAGAAATTTTACTGATTTCTTTTTTTGTCATTGTTAGGAGAAGGTTTTTGTAGAAAGAAAAACTGGGAACTATAAAATAAGAAAAACAATTCTCTATTGTCTTCTATAGCAACTCTCAGTAGCTGAGATTAATGTCAATCGATAAGAAAGTTCGCCGGGTCGGCAGGTAGTTCATATTTAAAAAAAACACGTTCTAATGTTAAAAAAAATACATTAAAAGACGTCACCTATTAAACTATATTTTATTATTACTTTTAGTCTTTATCATACACAACAACAATTATAGAAAAACAAATTAAAATAAAAGTACAAAGAGCGAGCTTATCTTCAATAAAATAAATTTCTCCCAGCCAACTCATTAAAGGAAAATAATAAATGAAATAAGCAGACCTGAAATACAAAAACTAAACCGCATATAAACATTTACCTACACAAAAAAGATCTTTTACACCCACAAGAATATTTCGTATGTTATAAGCGTGGATAATAACCAAAATAATAGTCTTTTTAAGTAAGTTTTAGCAGCTATTTGCACAAGGCGCAAATACGCAATATAGGCGTTTAATCAAGGTTCAAGGAATCTCCCATACCACATTCATACGTGACTAAGTAACTAACAAAGTTCCTCCTTAGACACCCCTATTTTTAACGTCACATGTTATTAACTGTCTTATTAATAAACGAAGACTAAGGTAAGAATAAGGTAAGAGTTATGTTATAGCCATAACACAGTATAACAATAGTCATGCAAGGTTAAATCTTAGAGTACTTTTATCTATGTTTATTAGTAAAACGGAAAGTGTGCACCAGTACACTGTAAGGACGCAGCTTACCATTTTCTACAAAATTGACTCGAGTCAGACTTACAGACGTGGCTCATACTTTAATTTATCCACTATGCATGCATGTGTTTTATTAATTTTTGACCATGCTTTGAAACAACTAAGAGAGAAGGTTGATGGTGGATAGAACTGGTGTCCTCGTGCATCAAACCTTTTAAATGTACCTACTTGTTTTCAAATTGGGTAACAGATTACAAAAGGGAAGTTTCTTTTTAGGGTTCCGTAGCCAAATGTTCAAAATGGAACGCTTATAGATTCGTCATGTCTATCTATTTGTCGGTCCGTATGTCACAGCCACTTGTTTTCGAAACTATAAGAGCTATACTGTTGAAACTTAGTGAGTAGATGTATTCTGTGAACCGCAATAAGATTTTTACACCAAAACAGGTAACCTATACTTAAAATAAAATTCAAACCTTTTTGTCATGAAATCCATAAGTGTAAGATATATATAGATAGGTCTTCAAAAATGATATTTAAGTGTTTATATTATAATTTTTTTATACTAAATCGTGTATGCGAAAGTTAATTCTAAAGTGGTAAAATGTACCCGCCCCCATGCAACTTTTTAAATAAAAGAACGATAAAATTAAAATTACATATGATGTACATGTAAACTTTTACCGAAAATTGATTTGAACGCTGTCTAATAAGAAGTTATCTAAGTAGAATGTAGCAAATTCCACAAGTTAGTAGATTATGTTTTAAAGTTTAATAATTTTGTAACATCTTTGTACTACTCATATTCCGCAAATAAATATGTTTTTTTTTTTAATAAGTACTGTAACACCAACACTTAAAATGCATGTTTTACTTCACCGTCACTGGGCATGTATTTTAGGATGACGCAACCATTTAACATAAGCCTTTCATTATAATGTCTTAAACAATATTATGAATTCGAACAAATTGCAGCAATTTCTTAAACCACAATCACCGTATATTTTGTATGTCAAGAACTGAAAGATTTTGTACATTTTAATTACTCGTCGGTCATTGGCCGTTGCTGCTACGGAACCCTTCATGGGAGAGTCCGATTTGCACTTAGCTGTTTTTTAAACAGAACAAAAAAAAATTAATGATTAAAATTAATAACAGAAATTTTGGAGACTTTATCCAAAGTTAGAATTCAATTGGAACATTGTGCCGCTTGCATAACTCATGTTTTTAAATCATTAAACATGCGGATCACATAGCCGGGACAAACGATTACAATATTTTTTCTTTATTAATTCAGGTTTCGAGAAGGATCGCAGTGCTGTCAGGATGCTTCAATTGTCAAACGCAGTCACGTAGTTTCTAGCCTCACTCCAGGGGAATGTGTTGAGTTTCATAATGTTACGTACAGAGTGTTTTGGTCGAGAGAATTTCAGGATATATTTTAGCCAATAAGTGTAAGTGTAAGATAAAGTCTTTCTTGAACTTAACTGTTTAAGCAATAAATAAATATATAAAATTATAAAAAAAGTTCCTACTAGTTAGGCTTTTTGCGGTAATGGCAAAGCCTTGCTAAGCAAACAGTTGAATATTTTTATATCATAAAGATAACTAGAAATAAGTAACTTTCCTGGTGGTAAGTGACAATATTTTGCATATAGCACCAATTTGTTGCAAGTAAACTCTTTATTTTGTGTTTCTAATGCTTCGTTATCTTTTAGCAGGGATGATAGACTTCGTGGTCAATTTTAATAGCTAATATACTCTCCAGCATGGAACACCAACATGAAATAATAATAGGAATTGTGAGCACTGCTACAGTAATGATGGTGTGTTAAGATAATACCTAGGGTTTTTTATGTTATGGGAAGGCAAACAAGCAGACGGATTTCCTGATGGTAAGAAATTCACTCCGCCTAGAGACACCAAAGGTGGTAATGGTGCGTTGCCAACCTGAGGCCAGGATGTTAGGCCTCGAGCAAAAGTAAGTTTACTGGCTACCTTACCCTCCGAACCGGAACACGTCATGACGTTATGGCGGCAGGAATAAGTAAGGCGGTGGTACCAATCCGGGCGAGTCGCTGCAAAAATCTACCTCCTAGTCAGATGTCACGGTGTTAGTGATGATAAGCCTATGCTCGCCTTTCACAAGCTGCCTGGCAAGAAAGACAGATGGTATATTCTGCAAAAGAGCCAGGACCAACACGGAGAAAATACGTACGGGGGAACGTTCCAATTCGAACTAGCTGATGCAGAAGGCAGAAATCTGAAACCCAAATCCTTGGTAAGATCTGACGCTACAGGAAAAGACAAGGTGGTAGATAAAGCGAACCTATTCCTGGTCACAGTGTCAATAATATTTAATCTTATTGTTTTCAATTTGCTTGGTTTCCTACCAACAGTCAGCTTATTACAAGCAGATGTGGAAACAATACGAGAAATAATTATTTAACCCGAACTATATTAACAGTTGTCATTTTCAACATTTCGTTGTCATATCTGATGAATTAAAAAAATATATTTTAGCTATATTTTGTAAAAAGCACAATAGTTATCCATAAATTGTGTCTAGAATGGAATTACACCTCACTCCAACGGTACTATAAAAAAAACTGTAATTATTATTTTTACAACAAGCCACCCATCAACATGTTTGCTTTCTAATCCTTCGAAAAATTCGAAATGCTAAATGCAAATTAAAATGCAGTGTATGGAAAAACCTAGTGATATGATTTGAAGCACGTGAAATGCGTCCTCGCGAGCTATTCTGTGATGCGACAATAATTCTTTGGAAACGTCCCTGACAGGGCTGCCACCGTCGACGTCCGCACTCCTGGGGATTTACTATTTCGGGGAAATTTCACAAATCCTAACTCGAAGTGTGATGAAAAATAACGAGTAACGATCGTGGAAAATTAAATTTGATGTAGTATTTTGTACAATTTTCTACTATTGCTTATGTCTTACTCCTGTGTTGTGAGATTCTCTTGGAAGCCTTCCTTCCCAGGTGACGAATAGGGGAAAATCCACCAGATCTAATGGGTTGCATCAAATAAAATAGTTACAGTGCAGTAATAGACTGATAAAGACAGCACGTTATCAAACCCCTGGAAGGGGCTTCTTTGACATATTTGCAGTCGACTCTCTGTAGGGTTATGCGCTTAGAGTTGAGCACCTAGAAGGGTTCGTAGCTGATGAACCGAAAAAGGGTCAACGGCAGCGCCTATAACTTGTAAAATGACGGACTTCTTCAGCAGGTCAAACCAAAAACTTACTCTTTATTCACCAGTTGCCCCTTCCATCCTGGAAGAAGAAGTTTGGTCTATGCATATGACAGTGCACTCATTGATAATTCCATTATAAGAAAATGGACCACGCATCAGTCGGACCAGAACTGAATATCTCAAATGGTTCTTCAACGGCCACTCTTCATCAAACTTCATTGTATATATTGATATATAGCCAGTACCATGAGTTAAATAATTTAAGTACCTAGGTTCAATGGTAACGGTCTATTGGGTTATAGAAGAAGATGTAAAACACTGAATTGACTTTGCCTGATTAATGTGGAAAATATTCAAGAGGTCTAATAATCCTATGCCTATGAAACTAAAAGTCAATATACAGCAGTTAGGACTGCCATGTGAACAAAGATAAGCACAGATGAGATAAAGATGCTGTGGTGGGTAGGCGGAGTGACAAACCAAGATAAAGCACATAAATAATACAATATAAGATCATTCAAAGCTGCTATTGTAACGGAAAATACAGCCGAAAGCCATCTGAGATTTGGCTCCATAGAAAAAACTCGTTAACTTTCACAAGGAACATATTTTAGACGTTCCATTCTCGTTAAAGAATTAATTACATTAGTTTCTATTGAAATATATTTGGGACGAATGGCGCCTTAAATAAATAAGTATTCTAATATCTTTGTATTTCATTATAAGGACAGCGGAGTAGATGAAAACCAAAGTCAATACCAATTGTCCCTAACAAGGAACATTCTAGCCAAAGCAAATAATAAACAAGGGGACCAATCCTTAAATCCAGATGAATTGTATCATAACGGGATAAAGATATAAATAAACATACATCCAAGAACGGTTTCATGATAAACAAAAGTATGTCAGTATAGGACGTCAAATATATTAACCATGATATTACGAACATTTGAAATTTTATTTACTTTTTAACTTTAATGAAATTTAATAAGGTATTTAAATTTGCTTATCAAACAGAGATTAATTAACATCCAGACATAAGTATTTTACATGTTTCTTCCAGCGCCAATTTTCAGATCAAAGAAAGAATGAGCGATGAAAGACAAACTATATCAGATGGAATTGGAAAAACCTTTAATTGTTTCAAAATCGTTTTTATAGAATGCTAACTGTAGACAACTTAATGTTCTGGCTATTATATTTAAAACATTTGCTTTAGTGCCTTTTGAAATTGCTACGTTTTTGGTAAGCAAATATACATACGTATACATATCTTCACGGTAAATAATTTACGAGGTAGGCAGAGAGTAAAGTGTGCCAAATCTCACGGTTTTGGCATACCTGTCTGGATTCATCCACATTCATTAACCTTTTCATACAAAAACACCGGTTTCGGAGACTCTAAATACCACCCTCAGATAATATCCGAGCTATTTGATTATACATTACATTTTTAATTTTGGTCTTCGTATTGTTCTGCGCTGTCAATCTTTCACCTGTTATTCTTTCTTCATGACCGAACTAGCGGAGCATGCTCTTTCTTATTTTGCCACCGATACTTACTTTCGCTAGCGCTCTCAGTTCGTCCGTATTTATCCTATTCTGGTGCTTTATCTGTCATACCCAATTTACGCTTCCCTGCTAAAAGTACAACTAAGATACCAATCAACAACAACAATCATCCACATTTAGTAAGTTAGGATTGGTTTTATGTCAATTTTAGTCTGTATTTAGTTAAACAAGCGCCATTAATTTTAGGGGTAAGGCTAATAGTATTTATCTGAGATGGCAGTTAAGGCTTCGAATTTTTAAACACTTATCAAATATCTTAGGTCAGGTCATTAGACGCAGTGAACGGTTTACGAGCTGTAAAGGATGGCGCCCACTGTTATCGAGGCGGAGCGTGCCGGGTCGGGGCGCATTGCATTGCAAAGCACACTGACACGGGCCGGGCCGCGTCGCGTCGATGGATTTCTGTTACTCAACGTCAAATCGTAGAGTGACTTGACGTTCAAATCGTCAAGTATGGAAAGTGGCACCTCTAGTAGTTGTCAGACGAAACTTTAGCTTGAAAATGTCATCAGTGCTCTATTCATAATATCGATAGGTGACCTTTGGTCAATAAAGGCTGCATCAGGGAATGCGCACGGGGTGTCTCCCTGAAATCCCCTTCCGAAAAATCCGTGCAGATAGTAAATGTATGAAAACGATCTAAGCGGATTATTGCGCTTCGATGCGCTCCGTCCCGGCCCGTCCAAATAGGCGCTATCCTTAATATGTTGTTAAGAAATTAGATATTAACATTCAGTCTCATTTTTAGAAGACTTTAAAAAAATAAGCAGATTAAACGAATAAATTCGACTTTTATAATTTTTTTGTATGTTAATCGATTTGGTCCGAGCTCCTACGCAGAATTAGCCTTCCTTATAAGCAGCTCGTAAAAGCATAAGCTTACCGTCACTAAATCTTTTGTAGTAACCGAATAATACTACCGCTTAACCTATCCCTGCCGTCATAACGTCAGTGCTTGCCGTTGACGCATTCCGGTTGAAAGATGAGACAGCTGGTAAACTTACTTTTGCTCGAGGCTGAACATCCAAGCCTCAGGTTGGCAACGCACTATTACCACGTTGTCCGTTGTGAAATCCGTCTGCTTGTTTGCCTTTCAATATCATAAAAAAATTAAATTAATTCTAAAAAATAAATATTTAATTAGTGTACACGTGATTATACACAGGCGATTACATGGAAACTAAAGTTGATTTTTCTGAGATTAAATTGAAATATTTCCTTGAAATAGTTTTTTAAATAAAAAGAAACTTCTCTAACAAGACATCGATCTAATGAAATAGATGAACTTTCCGAAGTATAAATGTGTTGCCAACCGTAAACCGGACGGAGAACGTCATTTCATTGGTGATCAATCTAGCGCGCTGTCTTAGGTGATGTATCGATGGACACGGAAAATGTCGATGGTTTTCTGCTTTCAGTTTAAAACGCAACACTATTTTAAACGATTTTAGAATGACGTGCTAAATTTTTCAGATAGCTTTGAAAATTGCTATTGAGTTCAGTTAGATCGTATCTTGATTCATGGATGTGAAAAAATACTAATAACAGTCATATATTTTGTGTTTGAATTGATATTTTTATTCAATTTATACTTACATAAAAAACAAAGAGGATTTCAATTACATTTTTCTTTTTATTATGATTGGGATACCAAAAATCAGTCGGATTTCCTGACGGTAAGAAATTCACGTCGCCTAGAGATACCAAAGGTGGTAATGGTGCGTTGCCAACCTAAGGCCGGGATGTTAGACCATGCGAAAAAGTAAGTTTATCGGCTACCCGACCCTCTGAGCCGGAACACGTTAACGGCAAACACTGACGTTATGGCGGAAAGAATAGGAAAGGCGTTGGTACCAATCCGGACGAGTCACTGCGAAACTCTACCACCTTGTAGTATGTCACGGTGTTAATGACGGTAAGCCTATGCTCGCTTTCTACGATCTGCCTAGCAGGAAGTCAGATGGTCTATTCTGCAATGGAGCCCAGACCAACACGTAATGTTCCTATTATTAACCGACTAAAACGAGATTGTTCTCAATTCGACTAAATGCTTTTTGCATTAACGCGATTACAAATAATAAACCAGTTTTGATGATTTTTTTAAAAGGTAAAGTAAAGTAAATTATCTTCACGCCTATATCCCCGAATAGGCAGAGGCACAACCAGTGCACCTACGACTAGACGAAGACACTAATGCCCGATTTCACCAAGAGCCCCTATAATTTAGGGGACCTTTTAACGTTACTTATGGGACTGTTTCCATATAAAGCAGTCCCCTAAAATACGTTAAAAGGTCCCCTAAATATAGGGGCTCTTGGTGAAATCGGGCATTAGTCCCACAATGTGATAGGTGGCAAGCCTAGCGCCAACCGGGCATATTCCAATCCCAAGCAACATTTTTTTTGTTAGAAAATTGGAAAAAAACAATTTTCTTTTTGTTGCCCGGCCCGGGATTCAAACCCGGTACCTCATGCAGTCAAGTCCAACACCAGGACCGCTAGACTACATAGGCGATTGATTAAAAGGTAAGTCAAGATTTCGAAGAGGCACCGTTATTTTATCATGTTCCAACTAGTATTTTTAAAAAATCATTAATATCAATGCTATTAACTTAAACAAAAATGTATGCATTATTAGGGACTAGCTTTTATCCGAGGCTTCGCTCGCATTTTAATAACTCCAGAAATACATTCACAAAAGTTAATGATAATTGGTTAATGAGTTTTCGCATGAAATCGTAACAAATAAACTCACATACAGTGCGTTTACCCCCCTGCGTCTTATGCATTTTTGATCAGGTCAAGTGTCCTGACAAGTGTAACATTTTTTATACATCACAAAAAGTTTACAATGCCGTTTCACAAATCACAAAGTAGTTTCCACCTCGAAATGTTATGTTAAAACTTTTCAACCTATCTACAATCAGAAAATGTTTAAAATTGATTTGATATATTATTATGTATTTATTTAGACCTAACTTTTGGAAAATTCTCATGAAATTTTGTGAGCGAATTAGATAGGTATGAGATTCAGCCAATATCTATTTTTCACACCTCTAAGTGATGAGGGTGACTCACTCTAATTTTTTTAACTAAAATCCTATTAAAAATTTAGCAGAACAACGTCTGCCGGGTCAGCTGGTATATAAATATAATTATAACGGTATTTACTTAAATACATGTATTAAATATATACACAAACATACCTAAATACATATCCATACAAAATTACGACAAAACTAGCTGCGCCCCGCGGTTTCACCCGCGTAAGTCCCAATCCCGCAGAAACTCCGGGATAAAAAGTAGCCTATATGTTATTCTGGGTCTTCAGCTACCTACATACCAAATTTCATCGTAATCGGCTTTGTAGTTTTTGCGTGAAAGAGTAACAAACATCCATACATCCATACATCCATACATACAAACTTTCGCATTTATAATACTCGTATTAATAGGATAGGATAATGACAACGGATATATACATAAACATTAGCAACAGTAACTGTAAAGTAAATATATATATATATAAAAGAAAGTGGTGTTAGTTACACTATCTATAACTCAAGAACGGCTACACCGATTAGGCTGAAAATTGGTAGCGAGGTAACTTAAAACCGGGAGAAGGACATAGGATACTTTTTATCCTGTTCAATTGTGAGGAAACTGGGAAAAACAACATTTTAATTTTTCCCATACAAACTGAACGGGCGGAACGAAGTTCGCGGGAACAGCTAGTTAAAATATAATTGGATTAATAACAGATGAATGTTCCAAATAACTCACACAAATGAATCCACATTAAATATTTGTGTTTGATTGGAAAATTTTGATGTCGGCCTTTTTTATTTTATTAGTTGTATATTTTTCCATGTTTTTCAGTTCACCTCAAAAACTGTTTTTGGCGAATAATTTAAATAGTAGTTATATTTGTTAACAAACATGACTACTAGTGCGTGTTTACCAGATTCAATTTTGCCAATCTCTACGGGAATTTATTGAGCGTGACGGTGTTTATTTTTTTAATTATTTATGCAAATAAACTTCTTTTGTATAACAATATCCTGAATTTATTAACAAACATATTTTTCATGATATTGGAAGGCAAACAAGCAGATATATTTCCTAATGGTAAGAAATTCACGCTGCCTGGAGACACAAAAAATGGTAATGTTGCGTTGCCAACCTGAGGCCGGAATGTTAGGCCTTGAGTAAAACTAAGTTTACTACTTTACCCTCCGAACCGGAACACGTCGACGGTAAGCTCTGACGTTATGACAGCAAGAATAGGTAAGGCGGTGGAATCAATCTAGCCAGTCGCTGCAAAACGCTACGTCTACCTCTCCTCTATGCTCGCCTTTTACAAGCTGCCCGGCGGAAAGGCAGATGGTCTATTCTGAAAAGGAGCCCGGGCCAACATGGGGGTGCATATTAGTTTTATCGTTCTAAAGCATCCATAGCATTTTATAATAATTAAAATAATTTTGTTTTGTGATTCTTGTCTTTAGATCAAAAGTTTCGGTATGTATTTGTCAATGCAGAAAATTTGCCCGCTTCTTGTCTTTATTTACAACTAGCAGCCCGCCCTCGCTTCGCTTCGGTTATTCAAGAATGAAAATCCTACTACTACCTATTATAAATGCGGAAGTTTGTGAGTATGTCTGGATGCCAGGACGTCAGTATGGATGTTTGTTACTCTTTCACGCAAAAAACTACTAAACCGATTACGATGAAATTTGAAATGTAAGTAGCTGAAGACCCAGAATAACATATAAGCTACTTTTTATCCTGGAGTTCCGGCGGGATTGGGACTTATGCGGGTGAAACCGCGGGGCGCAGCTCGACTTATATAGCATTCAAGGACACCAGAGGGGCCGGTGAAAGGGGAGAATGCAGTAAACGCGCATATCTTTGCTACGTAACTCATTACTTGTTAATTTTTTTTTTGATAGTGTAAAAGGCAATTTTAATCTTAATTACACGCATAACGTATCTAACAGATTTATTTGATTAAGGGTTAATACTGTATTGTTAAAAATATATTCTAAAGTAACCCTTCATTTTACTATTTTAAGTAAACGCAAAAAAAAAACGATTATTGTGGGTTATTCTTTAAAGACATACACCACCGCTTACTTTTTCTTGAGATCTATCAAACAGGAAAAATCCCACCATACATTGTTTTGTTAAAACTCAAAAAAGGTTTTGGGAGCGTTTTCGAGGAAAGCTCCCGATCGGCTTATTTTTTGCCGACATATTCAACAATATCGTTGTAATATCGTTGGTTTGTACAAAACATGTACTTACTATACACTAAAACCTTCCTCAAAAACTGTTCTATGTGTTGTTGAAAACTGAATGAAAATCCAGTACTTTTCGAGTAAATCGTAAACAGACAGACAGACGCGACGGAGGACTTTGTTTTATAATATTATGTATTGATAAGAATCATATAAAAGCAAAATCAGCAACATCCAGTTCCACCCCATACTGGATGTTGATTGGTCTCATAACACAAAGTGGAACAGTAGTAGTATTAATTTCAACTAAGTATTATTTAATAAATCAATTAATCTTAATTAAAAGAGACAAGAAATTTAGCCGATTTGAAGGAACTTGCAAGGGTAGAGATTCACCACCTATTCAAGCCGCCATAATAACTATGTCATGCTCCGGCCCGGAGGATGGGGTAACACAGGACAGCGACGATTGTAGCAACTATGGTGTCTATAGGGCTTATTAGGGTTACCTCTTACCATCAGGAGAACCATGAGCTTGTTCGCCGACCTACCGCATAAAAAAAGTCTATGTTTTTACAGAAATTTCGAGTGTTATTTTATTTCTCACTAAGAAAGTACTAGCGCCTTCATTCGTAATGACTTAAGCTACTGAATCAACATAAATTGCAATAGATATTTTTTATTCACATTTGTCACATTTTTAAATGAAAAAACATTTGTACTGTTTTACGTATCACTTACAATGTATTATTTTATTCGGATGTAAGAGTTTTAGTTGATGATGTACTGTTGGAGTAAGACAATGAATCTGTTAATATTGGTTTAGCTTTTAGCAGGGATGAAAAATGGAAATATGGAAGTAAGAGTTGGGTATGTCAGAAAAAAACATGAGAGTGGGATAAATTCGGTAGAAATAAGAGCACTACGGAAAATCTGTGGTGTTAACGCTCGCTGAATCGTGAGGTTTAGCACTCTATAGTCTCTGCCTACCCCGTAAGTGACTCAGTATTAAGATATTTATGTGTGTGTTAAAAGTTGAAAAGACGTACCCTATGAGTCAAAATTGGTTGATATAAAAGTATCTTAGCACACAAAAACTTTGCAAGAAAAAACAATTTGTTTAAAGAAATCATTTGGAACAAATACCGGATGCCCTCAAATATTTAGGAGTTAAAGTAACAGCTCAATAAAAGGCGGCATGTCCCGTTAGTCGACAAAACTGCCAGTCATTAGACAGGGCAGACGAAAACATTCCATCCAATTATTTCGGACGCGGTGGAGAAAAACGGCGAAACCCGGACCTAATAGCGTTGTCAGTAAACTCATCAATCTATCAGGACTTTAAGACCTTCGGGTTTTTAGTGAATTTCAGCAGTCCAAGCAAATTGAGTCTTGTATTAGACCGGGTACATTAAGTTTTTAACAGACCACATTATTTCGTAAAAGGGTAGGATTTGTATCTGAGATTGTTTAAATTTTATTGACATCCTTTGATGCTTTTTAAATTTAGCTTTTTGTTAAATGGTGTTCAATTTTTCTTTTATACTAAAACATAAGTAGACAGATTTAAGTTTTTAAAATTATTTGAGAAAGACAAAAATGTTTAGGATTAATTATTTCTCATAACAATCGCTACAACAGTATAACATATTTTTGTAAATTAGATTTATAAGAAAGAAGACAATCCCGTTGAGTTTCTATAGCAGGATCTTCTCAGTGAGTGTCCACATTCCGATCCGATGGAAGTTTTAAGATTTATATAGATGTGTCAAAGAACTTTTGCATGGTCCATGTGAAATAAATATGTTATTATTCTTGTAACGAACATACAGAATAACGTGAGAATAGTCCTAATTTTTAAAAAATCAAACTCGATTAAACTTTGACTTTAATAACTATCTCAACATTTCCCATTTCAAATAAAGAAATCCGCGTCAAAATCGGTTATAGGTACCATCCGAAACTTCTGATGCCACAGAAAACACACAAACACGTCAAGACATGACACTCCTCTTTTCTATCAGAGGTTAAAAACAGTCACCAATTAGTAAAATAAAATAGCCTTTACGCTATTTCAGACAGTTGTTTATTTAATAAAATAAACTGATGGTAAGTAACGATTAGAGTTGGAATTCTAAGACCCGAGCCACAGTATTAAGAATTCTACCTATAAGTAGTCCAACTCCTTTGTTCTTGAATTCATGCCGACATTTTATATAGGTACCTACTCACGGCAAGTCAGTCAAGAGTCAGGGCTGTCAAATGATAACATTTTAAACATTTCATCTAAAAGTTTTGTTTTAAAATCGCAAACAAAAAAATGTGAAGTTAATAATGAAACCGATGATGGTCTTGCTGAAGTTTCGTCCACAAAATTTTCATCCACAGTGGACGAAACGACACCTTTTATTTTATTATTTTTTTCACCGACGATTCGTTCACTATCAAATTATTGAAGTTGTTTAGTACAGTCAGATAGAAAAGTTTTATGCTAATGAATAATATAATAACAAAAAAAACATAATATATATGTGACAACAGCTACATTGATTTGGTATTACCTAGTTACTATTTTTAATCACAGATATAATCAATTCAAACTAAAATCATTCATAATGTATAATTCGCATTAAGTGATAAATTCACTTAATGCGAATGTATGTTCATCGTCGTCCACATCCACAATGTCGTATCATCCATTGTGGATGAAAATTTTGTGGACGAAACGTCAGCAAGCCGGATGGCTTATTTACGAATAAAAACGAAACACATCCTGTAAACCATAATAAATTTACAGGACAGCAAGTATTACATTATAATAAAATACACTATAACATATTTTTTAACAAATAACGAGTGCAAACCCTTCTAGATAGAGAGCGCAAACTATATGGAGTTTGCGCTCGCCGACCCTGCCGCTCGCTTCCCCGCGTTCTCCCCAGCGTTGCTCTGTGCAAGTACATGAGTCGGCCGACTGTTAGTATTAAGACTGTGCCCGAGCACAGCACTGCCTGTCAACAATATATACCTACCTACAAGCACGTGTTAGTAGAAAAGAAGAATTAATTGATGACATTTAAATTGTATTGACTTGTTATTTTTAGACAAAACCAAACAAATATATAATAGTTAATAGGAAAATCCTCGGAAAAACATTCATTTATCATTGTAGCATAGCCTGTCGTATTGTTTAAGAATTCATAGCTTAAGATGGTATAAAATTAAATGATTGTCTTGTGTTTTTACTTAAAAAGAAATGTAAAATATAACTGCATTTGCAGGTTACCAGCACTGTTAGGCTTGATTGACACATACTAGAGTTAAAATCATGAGCAGCTAACTCTTTATTAACAAATTAATCTTATGAACATATTTAGAGCCGAAGTTTACAAATTACGAATTTACACTTATCATTCCAAACACATCGATTGTTGAATTCAACATTTCACATAATGTTATCTGCGTAAGTAGTAAAAAAATTACCATTAAACAAATCTCTGTCACAGAATAAATCTTTTGTTATATAGAAAAGGAGGCAAACGAGCAAGTGGGTCACCTGATGGAAAGTGATCACCTCCACCTACGGACATCTGCAACACCAAGAATATCACAGATGCATTGTCGACCTTTAAGGAATGAGCACGCTCTTTTCTTGAAGGTCCCTAAGCCATATTTGTTTATGAATACCGCTCTCGGTAACTGGTTGCACAAAGACGAATTGCAGAAAGACTTCTAGACTTACCGATAATTGGTTGTTTTATAATTAGGCTTACAAAAATTGACGTTAATTATAATATACACTTATTTCAATTTAACCATTAAACAGATCTGGAAATACAAACTAGAGTATAATTGTATATCATCATCGATCCTATGTCTTGTCAATGGATAGAAACTTTAAATATTTAGGATAATCCTTTATCCATGAAAACCATGGACAAAATGGAACATGAGAAGTGAAAGTATCTTCACGCCCATGAGGCACAACCAGTGCACCAACGGCTAGCCAAAAACAAGTGCCACAATGTGATAAATGGCAAGCCCATTGCCAATCAGGCATATTTTTACTAGCAAATTGAAAACACACATTTTCTGTTTTTTTGCGATCTGGGGTTTGAACCTGGGATATTAAGAACTCAAGTCTTCAGAGGGGCCGTTAGACTACTGAGCCGAATAATAAAATAACGAAAAATGGAATTCAAATCTGCGCCGACAAAACCACGTACAAGTATTGATAAAAAGTAAATCTTTTCAGAGAAACAGTCTGAAAGCGATGAAAGTAGTAGAACAGACTTGCCTGCTTTAACCCGCAACTTCAAATGAAAGAATTATTTTTCATTAACGGTTGGTTGCGTTTCAACGTACTGCTAGTGGAATTAAAATCAATTACTTTCTTTTAAACATTACAAACTTGCGGAGAATTTCTATTTTCCTTAATACTTATTTCTCTCGGTGCTTTTAAGTTAATTAGCGTCTAATGTAGATCCTTATTTTTTCATGAAAATATTATTTAATAGCTACAATATTAAGTTTAGGATTATAGAATTTAAACAATATTAAAAGTAGTGGCTGTGCGTTTTGGTTTGGACTTGATTTTATGTATTTCTGGAATTATTTCACAGGTCGTGTATTATGATAGAAATTGTGTTTTTTTTTAATTTATTAAAAAAGTGTTACCCGAGATTGGGTATGTACCCGGTTGGCGATACGCCAAATATATTTAATTATTATATTATTATAAATATACTTAAAGGTCCATGTATGCTAAAATACGTCAGCAGTATAATGTTTTTTTCATACAAAGCAATCATGGATCTTGGTGACAAAAATACATAAAATTAATATGAATAAGTTTTATAAGACTAGTGTTTCCAAAACACCCTTCATTTTACTTTGCTTGATAGAAAAAAAAAATATAACCCTTTTTTTAAAGCAAAACCCAACTGTCTACTTCAATTATGAAAATATCGACACCAGATTTAACATAAACATAAATAAGTATTATACCTAAAAGATAAGTGTTTCAGTTTTTATACTTTTTTTCAAATTAATTTTATAGTGTCAAAAATAGTAATTTGTCGCTTAAGACATTTACTTTAGAGCGCAATATTTCATAGTTTCATGGGGAAGTGATGGGAAGAAGGAATCATAGTAACAACGGGGGAGTGCGGCGATTGGCTCTTCTGACTGTCTAAGTATGGGGCTTTAATAAAAATTGACGCTATCAATTCTTCTGAAATCGGCACCAAGGACATTTTGATTTCGACCAAAACCTAATGGTTCAAGTACTTACAAAATAACTAACTGCCCGGCTCGCACGGTTATAAAATATATGTATAAAACTTCCTCTTCAATAACTTTATCTAATAAAAAAACCGCATCGAAATCCGTTGCATATTTTTAAAGAATTAAGCATAAAAAGGGCTATATGGACATAGGGTCAGAGGAAGAAACTTTTTTTAATACTGTCTAGTGATCTTAAAGTTATTTTTTTTATGAACCCCTGACAAAACACAGATATAATGTAGCCACGAATCATTCCGATCAAATCAGCTTTGAAACAAAAAACATTACTTTGCAATCGCGCACACATTCACTTAAACACACACACACCCACGATCACACACACACTTGGACACACACGCACGCACGTACGCAAAAACGCACGACGTCTAATGTATGACATATCTCGGTTTATTTCAGAGGTTACAATAGTCAATGTTGCAACTTTTATACATTTGTGCTAACAAATTAAGAGGAAGGCACAGTACGGAGTAGAGCCGAGAGGGCACAACATGTAAATTAGGGGACATGGCAGTAGGGACAACCCACAATAATACATACAATGGTATAGTGCGACCAACTTATTTATCCAGTAGTCAAAATCGGAACTAAACCGTTATTTCTTAAACGTTACTCTTTCGTCAGTTATTTTATTATTAGCAACAGAAATAATATTTCCAGAACTATTTTTTATTGTATTATTTCCTAAGTAAAATTCCCAATTAAAAACACTAAAAATCACACAAGCGACGATGTTTACTGTACAAATTAGTTAGTCGCACTGTACACTAGAATACTGTTTTATATGAAACATATTAGAAATTATCACTACGTTTTCAATTAAAACATAGTAAATGTAAAGATATGACAAAAGAAATACGAATAGTGGTTTTATTCCTCAAAGCAATTTCTGTCAGACAGCCAGAAAAATAGGAAAATGAGTGATAAAAGTAAAGTGAAACAAAAGGTAAGTACTCATATTGTTAATAACAACTAAAAAATAATGATGATAAAATGTAGGCATAAAATAATATTAAAACTTTTTTTCTCTTTGACGACCGCATTTAAATACGTCCATTATCTTTTAATCAGTCGACAAGTCTACATTTTATATTCAAAATTGTGATTGAAATTTTACGAATTGACAAAAATTAAAAAATTATTTGTATTTATCAGTACCCTAAAAAAATGCCAGTTAATTTTCTATATTATCTTACATAGAAAGACTTATTTATTACGAGTTCCTAATAAAAATGCATTCAGAAGAGAACGCAGCTACAGGCTATTTATTTCATCATGATTCCTATCCTCGTAGCAGCACAAACAACTCGTAGTAACAGTAGAAACAATATTACATTAGAAACAATCTTACATTATAAACGATATTACTAATTCCACTACTTAAGTTAAAAATTCATTCCGCAAAATACATCAATGATTGTAGATAATATGATTTCAAATTGAACATTATTACATATTTAAATTCAATTCTTATGATTTTATATAACTTATTTTTGTAGTTTACTTTATACATTTATTTTAAATCATGTATTCACACAATGGTGAAGTCTGTTTTTTTCTTAACAATATTTGAAAAAGCACATACCTATTGTATGCAATCAGAGCAAGCCAGGCTAAAAAGGATAAAGTTGTATTTCAACTAGTACAGTGTTGTGTATCTATAGTACCAGAAATCATATCATAATACCTAGTTAAAGTCAATAATAGATATTATATGACTTAGGTTTAGGGTACTACGTAAAAGTTGATAGTCATAAAGGTACTTGGACGCACTCTCTTAGTAGACTAAGTAGAACAAAAATTACTCATTTGTTAATAGGCTACATTTTGATGTAGAGGAAAATGTTTACCAGAGTTTAATACAGAGAAAACTTGCAGTTAATTTGGTCCAATTACATAGATCTTAGTTACGCCAGTACAAGATTTGGGAAAGCGACAACTTTAAAAACGGTGGGGGTATTTTTACGGATAATTTGTAAACTATCCGTCTAAATATTCTTGTTTTTTTAGCATCAGTCTTATTATAAGGGTTTGAGTCACAAGACATCTTGTGTCTCGAACAACTGGAAGATTGTTGAAATTGTCTTTCAATCATTCTATTTTTCAGTAACTGACTTTACTCAATAATGCAATTAATTCAATTGAGTTCATAGCATGATTTAAAAAAATACTTGTTGGTTCATGTGTTTGTGTTTAAAAGAAATAAAGAAAGCAATTGTTAAAATAAAGTTATTGAGATTTAAATTTGTGGTTAATAAATGTTGACTCCTAAAAAGAATTGTCTTTTTAGAAGAAATCACAAATAAAACCAATAATTGAGGCCGTGATGAGCGAGCGAACCTAATTATCTATAGCAACTTCCTTATACTCCAAACTGGAACACGTCAACGGCAAGTGTTGACGTTATGGCGGCAGGAATAAGTAAGGCAGTGGTAGTAATTTGCGAAACTCTACTCCCTAATCAGATGTCTCGGTGTTAGTGATGTTTAGCCTATGCTCGCTTTTTACAATCTGGCAGGAAGGCAAATGGTCTTTTTTGTAAAGGAGGCCGGGCCAACACGGGAAAAAGCCCCGTTTATAAGTGTAGCGCCAACGTTAAGCTGAGTTAATAAGTCAATAAAATAAGTTTAACAGCTATCTTAACATTGGTACTGGAACACTACCATAACTTTCCTATTATTGAAGTGAAATAGACATTTCCGCTAAGCGGCTCACAAAAAGCGATCATAGGTTAAATATGTCTTTACCAATATGACCGCTGATGGTAGGGTGCTGTGCAACGTAGATATTCACTGTTTACCTATTATTACCAACATAACGTCACTGCTTTATTTCAGTCCATAGGCTAGGGTAGCCGGTAGACTATTACAATAGGCTTAATATCTCAGCCACATGATAGCGATGCATCTATAACATCTATGGTGTTTCTAGGGCTACGGTAGTCACTTAAAATCGATAGAGTCGTGTGCTTATTCGGTAAAATAAATAAATAAATATTACAATAATAAGTAATGCGATCTGAATGTAATGTAAAAATAAACAAATTATTTGCTGTGTTATGGGAGACACCTTAATGGTCTTCGCACAAATGGCTTTCCCCTCGGGAATCAAACCTGAGTCACACGTTTTATTAGCCGAGTTAGGCATGTAAACTAGTCCCTCCAACAACGAGGTGGTCCATACCATTAAAAAAAATAAGTTCCTTTCCAAAGCCACCTTTGGTATATCTAAGCGGCTTGAATTTCTTACCATCAGTAAATCCGTCTGCTTGTTTGCCTTCCAATATCATAAAAAGCTAGATAATTCTGAAATAAAAAATAAAGAGGAAGCAATATTCAAGTAAACTACCCCTAAATCAACACCTTTTTATATGTGGAGGTAGATAATGAATACGTCCTGTAGGTTTGATATATGTGTCCCGAGGCATAGTTACCACATATTTCATGTGTTTTTAACATAAAAATCCTTATAAAATATGGCAGTTGCAAAAATTGTAACAACTTTTGTACTAAAAATTGTTAAAATGGCCGGCAATATCTATGGGGGTAAATAGACAGTTACGTAATTCAGGGCTAGTTAATAAAAAATAAGTATCTCCACGCCCATATCCCCGAAGGGGAAGTCAGAGGCACAACCAGGGCACCCCCGACCAGCCGAAGACACTAAGTCCCACAATGCGAGAGGTGTTAAGCCTATCGCTAACCGGGCACATATCCAATCCCGAGCAACGTTTTTGGAAAAAAACAATTTTTTTTTGTTGCCTGACCAAGGATTCGAACCCGGGACTTCAAGCAGTCAAATTCAACAACTGAACCGCTAGACCACAGAGGCAATGATGGCTAGTTAATATATTAAACATTACACATAATATTATACTTTAAACATACATTTAAATTGTAATATTATACTACAATAAGCTATTTTTTTTCTTATCCTAACATCATCCTCACTCGCAAGTAATCAATTCAAGTCAATTATTATGCTTTGTCAACAACATGAAAATATTTAATCGTTAAATAATTAATACGTATAGCAAAACCTTTGGACCCCTTTTTAAGAAAATTGCGCTGAAAATACTATATTAACATACTACCATGTATTTGACAATTACAAATAAGTATATTGACAACGATAATAGATACCACGCACGAACCATATTCATAAAGTTTGGAAACAAAGTAGTTGGTCTTGATAAATGAAGATGGCGTTCTTATCAAAAACAATTTATTTTGAATGACTTATAATTAAAATTTATTATAGTGGAATTTCGACCACTGGGCTACTAAACCCTGAAAATGCAGGGCCGGTTTTAAATGTTTGGAAGCCTCTGGGCAACAAACAACGCCCATTTCTTTAAATGAAATGATTTTTTTAAATCGAGTTTTCTATTAATCTTCAAGTACAATTAAATCATGTTTGTGCAAAGTCTTGTAGGTAAAGAAGACATAGCTGAAAAAGATATCAAAGTGTTTAATAGTCGGAATTTTTTTACTAAGTTTCTAGTGTCCCCACACTAGAAACCACCCGTTTGTGGAGGCCCCGGGGCTAATGTCCCGGTTGCTCTCTACTAAACCCGAAATAGTTTAGTCTTTTTTAACAGTTCAGGTGGACCTAGTCCATCTCGACTCACACTGTAAACTTATTTTTTTTTTGAAATGACTAATATGTTGCCAACCTGACTGACTAACCTGACAAATGACTAACATGTTGTTGTTTTTTAATTTTATAACAAAAAAACATATTGCTTGGGATTAGATATACCTATGACCGGTTGGCGATAGACGTACCACATTGTGGAACTTAGTGTCTTCGCTAGTAGTGGGCGGCCATGTTGTACCTCTTCCTACTTCTTCGAGGATATGGGAGTGAAGATATTTTTTAATATCTTATATAAGTATCTTAGATAGCATAATTTTACGACAAAGATGAATTTTCATTTTCTTTTGTTTTTACTTTGACATCGTAGTTTTCTCGCTTATTGTAATTAATAGAGCTTCGAAGAGAAGCAATTACAAAGAACCTTTGTGTAAAGATTCAAATTGTCGTATATTTCTACGCTAAACTGAAACAAGTTATATAAAGGATCTATTTTTGTATCATAAAACATATTTTTAATTACAAATCTTACCCCGAGTAAACATGTTTTAATTAATTATTCGAAAATGAAATTTTTTGAAGTGAAAATTTATTTAGCGGCATTGCGCTCTTTTTTTTGGATGGGTAAAAACCTCTAAACTCGCGTCAGGACACGTGACCCGATCGAAAATTCGTAAGCCGGCGCCGGGCGCTTGCGCGAATGTTCGTGTTGTCATGCTTGTGTACGATAGCGCAATAAATGAATATTGTATTCTACCGCATCAATGATAGTCCTTATATAATGATAATTAAAGCAACTCGTGCAAAATTATTCCCTAACCATTCAAAAATATCAAAAATGCACAACGTTAACATTCAAGTTTTCACTTCTGCCGGCACTCCCGGAGAGCAACCCGTCGTTTTTATTTAGGTATAAATTTATTTATTTGTTGGTTAATTTTAAAACATTCCAATATTTATGACATTTTCACACTTTAATACAAACGTCAGAAATAAAAACGCTCGAATTTTATTGTCTTAATACAACTAATTTTAAACACTCTTTGAACACTCTTTTTACTTATCAGTAAAAAGAGTGTTCAAAGATATCATATTGACACATAAACGAGTGTAGATGTTTTTGGTCATGTCTATTAATTGCAAATCGTAAACAGGCTTCTAAATATGTTTTTTGGGGCAGTAAAATTATTGAATTCCATTAATAAAAACCAGAAAATTATAATTGACTTTGCTATTAACTAATAATAACTAATTTTTTGTTTTAAATTTTTACAGCTATTTTTGATTTTTTCGTATTTAATCATGGAAATTGACATTTTGTACAAACTAGTTGTGCAATAAGTTTAGCGCATATATTTTCATCTCATTAATTTTTATAAGTGTATGAATTCGATTTAATTAATTTTATGCCTAACGCTAAATGCTTCTGACTAAGTAAAATTAATTGGTATCTATGGTTTTTTGTTCATATAAAAATAAAAATTAAACCCTATTTAAATAAATTCTGCTTTTATCATATCACTAGCTGCGCCCCGCGGTTTGACCCGCGTAAGTCACAATCCCGCGGGAACTCCGAGATAAAAAGTAGCCTATATGTTATTCTGGGTCTTCAGCTACCTACATACCAAATTTCATCGTAATCGGCTTTGTAGTTTTTGCGTGAAAGATTAACAAACATCCATACATCCATACATACAAACTTTCGCATTTATAATATGAATAGGATTAGCAAATCGAGTTGAATACTGGCAGCTTAACATTATATCCATGTGATCCATGATCCAATCAAGGGCAACGTTAACATTATTATTACAAAACTAGCTGTCCCGGCGAACTTCGTTCCACCCGCTCCGTTTCTATGGGAAAATTTTAAATGTTGGTTTTCCTAGTTTCTTCGCAGTTTTTCCTTATTTCTCACCTTTTAAACCTTCCCTGGACTTCTGCAAATAATTCAAAACCAAAAGGAGCCAAATCTGCCGTTTTTGAGTTCTAGCGAGACTAACGAACAGCAATTGATTTATATATATATATATGTATATATTGAAAATATACATTTTTTTACTTTGCCCGACCCAAGGATCGAACCTGGGACCTCGAGAAGTCAAGTCGAACGCCGAACTTCTAGACTACAGAAGCGATAACTTTTTTTATTTTTACTTTATTGACTTATAAATAAGCTTAAATTATTTGTCTAATCACATAAATAATTAAATATTAAAACTTCTTCTTGTTGTTGTCTGATGCTGGTACTCGATGAAGTAAGATAGCCGACTGTGTTCGTAGAATTTACTTTCATTTCAACTCAGCCCAAAACCTAAATTATGAAATATGAAGCGTGAATGAATGCGTCAATAAAATGTCTTATCAAATAAGTTGTTAAGGATTGAAGCTTGTGTTTGTCGTTGTCTGATGCAAGTACTCAATGAGGTAAGAAAATTGAGATTGTTAGCCCGATTTACTTTTACACGCCCCATATAATTTTCAAAAAGTATTTCATAAAATTAAAAGCATTAGTGAACGCTTAAATTAACGGTGTTTTTACATAAGTACCTAAAAATTTAAACTTGCTCTTATCTAATGCTGATACTCGATGGAGTAAGATAACTGGCACTGCTCGCCCGATTTACTTTTATTTCATACATGCCACATCATTTTCAAAACGTATTTTATGAAATATGGAACGTAAATAAACTTAAACCTCTTTCACGTAAAATTTAATAACAATGTCAACCTTTTCCCGATAGTCTCGGCAGGCTGGTTATGATATTAAGGAGAGAAGCATCGAAGCCACTGATACTAAAAAATACGTGACTGTTTTATACGATCCGACCTTCCGGGGAGGAAAATCAACCTCTCACGATATAAAGAGATCCCAATAGCCTTACTTTTAAGGATCACGCGTCTCTATATAAAAGATTACTGAAGTTATTCAATCCTCCCTTATCGATGTTGAATAAAAAAAGAAATGCGAATATTTTTTTAATAAAGGAATATTTTTTTATTGTATTCACACGAGAGCTCTATAAAACTCGGTCATGTGGAATCGTTGAAATAAAATGAAGATTTTGTATCAGATCTTTCGATTATTGCTGTTTTAGTATTGTGTAATATTTGATTACATGTGTCGTTAATACTTTGGTGACAGTTTAAGATTTGCCTGCGAATAACTACAAATAGGTATTCAAAGTATACAGATGTTAAGTACTAGTGTTTTGGTTTTTTATGCAAATAAGTTTAAAATTTATAATCTATTTATAGATAAATGGCAGTCCAAAGGAATCCAAGTTACTCAATTTTAATCTAACCCAAAGAAAGCAAATATGCTTATGTTATAAGTGTTAGTCAATGATTGTAATACAAAGAAATACTTAAATAGAATAAATTTAATAAAACCAGAATAAATTTAATAAACACCCAGACCCGGAAATGCAGACATCTAAATGTTCATCACACAAATGCCTGCTGCTATCGGGAATCGAACCCGAGCCTCGCTATTAGACAGTGCAGTTATGCGTGTACGCTTGCCACTCGACCAACAAGGCGGTCTCAATCGAGTAATTGCAAAACTCTAGCAATTCTAAAATTTACCGGTATTACGACATAATAAACCTTGCTTTTATAAAAGTCTTGAAGACACATAAAACACATAGAAAACTTAGTCATAGGATAATCGATAACATCGGTTATCCTACGACTCGACGACATCGATATATTGTATATTATGTTTTTGTTTTTTTTAATTGTTAATACTGTATACAATATAATAAGAGATATAGCAGATTGTATGTTTTTATAAAAAATTACATAATTATATTGATTCTCCAAAATTACTAGCACACATGAATTTTAGAATACCTAGACTCATGTCACGATTACACAACAGAAAAACTATATACTTACATTACTTAAGAATTAATTTGGGATGACATTCGCTCAATTATCGAATTGCAAAAACTGTTAACGAATGTGTTTTCCCCGTGTTGGTCCGGGCTCCTTTGCAGAATAGACCATCTGCCTTCCTGCCAGGCAGCTCGTAAAAGGCGAGCTTAGGCTTACCGTCACTAACACCGTGACATCTGACTAGGTGGTAGAGTTTCGCAGCTACTGGCCCGGATTGGTACCCCCGCCTTACCTATTCCTGCCGCCATATAAAGTCATGACGTGTTCCAGTTCGGAAGGTAAGGTAGCCGGTAAACTTACTTTTGCTTGAGGCCTAACATCCTGACCTCAGGTTGGCAACGCGCCATTACCATCTTTGGTGTCTCTAGGCGACGTGAACTTCTATCAGGAAATCCGTCTGCTTGTTTGCCTTTCTATAACATAAAAAAAAAGTTTGTTTGTTGACTAGTTTTCTCTATTAAAAATAGTCAACAAACAAACTTCTATCACCTTAATAGTCAACAAACAAACTTCTATTAGCCTACTTTCTATTAAAAATAGTTTTAAAAAAAATGCGTGTGTACTTATGTACACGCGTTAGAAGTTATACTTCTTCGGCGTAATAAGATAAAAATATTTTTAAAAATTTTATCTTTTGCCTTATTTTACATTTGTAGACAAAATGACACTAACCATAGAAAAAAGGTATTTAATACATTAAAAGTTTTATTATAATGCATTATTTAGTTAAATAAAGTTTATTTAATATTTAATAAAAATATCACAAAAAACTAAAATGTTATCTATAGCTAACTTCATCATGTCGGTTTTTTGTGACGGTGTGCGCGCGCATCGTAAAAATTTACCCACATCATTTTTTCCTAACGCGCCAAAAGAAGTATAACTTCAAAAACTGTTTTGTAAGATGATGATATTAAATAAAATATTTAGGATTAAGAACGGTGCCGAATCAAACCAATCACTGCTTAGATTATTATTATAGATTTAAACTTTTTGTTTTCAATTTATATAGCATGTTGTGCTTATTTACAGAAGAAGTTAGCGGTTAGCTTAGAAAATGTTAATTTTATAAGCAATAATTTAATTTGTATTATAAAAGTTGTATCTCTGTTTTGTAGACCTAATAAACAAAAAATGCATACACTAACAAATGAACATTATAGTCTACGAAGATAAATGCTGAATCGTGTTTTAAAATATTTTTAAGTGTCATAACAACAATAATCGCCTCTGTGGTCTAGCGGTTCAGTTGTCGGACTTGACTGCGTGAGGTCCCGGGTTCGATTTCTGAATGACAGAAATGATGTTTTTTTGTTAAAAAAATTAGGTTTTTTCAATTTTCTATAAAAAAACGTTGCTCGGGATTGAATATGTACCTGGTTGGCGACAGGCTTGCCACCTATCACATTGTGGGATTTAGTGTCTTCGTCTAGTCGTGGGTGCCCTGGTTGTACCTCTGCCTACCCTTCGGTTATATGGGCGTGAAGATACGTTTTTTTTCATTACTGGTAATTATTTTGTACATCATTATTTTTTAAAACCACAGACTATTACAATCAAAGCTTTTTCACCTAACGAATTCCATTGAATCTAAAAAAGGCAAGAGATGAGACTATTTTGTCAGAAATATCATGTGGGTGTTGTCTTTCAATGTGCAAACACTTTTTCACCTTTTATCATTTTTCCCCAACGAAAACTGCGAAGTCACTTCAAACACGTGAACCACTTATATTGGTATTTAGAGAAGCAATAACAAGTGAAACGCCTGACACCAACGGCTTAGATCAATGTTTCTCAAACTTGATCCCATGAATCCCTCGGAGTTCATATATTTGTAACAGGAATTATAAAATGTAAAATCTTTGCGCGGTTGAAGCTTTCATTTCTGTAATAATTATTTTGGAGCTAATATTTTTTTAACGTAAATGCTAATGCTTGGTATACTGAAATATACAAGTTTATTGTACAAATAGTAAAAAGTAACATTTATGTGAATGAAGGAACCTAAGTCTGCTTACTAAATATACAGTTGTTATATGTACTAAATATACAGTTGAAAATGTTTAGCATAAGAGTGAGAGAAATTACAAAGTAAATAATTTAGGCTAGTAGCTACATTTAAGTGTTTTATTTTTAATTTCCTTACAAATGTCACTTAGAGTGACTTTCCCATGTGGTCTAGTGGTCCGCTTTTTGACTTTGCTTTGACTTTATGAGATCTGGATTTCCTTTTTTGGTTGTTCTTCAACCTAAAAACATTACAACATTGTGACTATACACATTTCCAGTTGGCGATAGGCTTTCCACCTTCCACATTGTGTGACTTAGTGTCTTCTGTTAATCGTGGGTGCCTCGTTTGTGCCTCTGCCTAGCTTTTTTGGGTGATAAAAATTATAAAGTTAAGAATTTAAGCCAATAGACATATTAAAAGTGTTTTATTGCTACTTCTCCTTTTAAAATAATCACCTCTGAGGTCTAGGTGTCCTGTGTTGACGTTGTCTACATGATGATATTATGACTCTTGTGCCGTGTAACTCTAAAAATGATTTTTCAGTCAGTTAATTAAAAACAAAAATGTTAAACAATGGATAAGTAACCGGCTGGAGATAGGTTTGCCACCTTTCATATTACTGAGTACGAGTAGTACCCTAGGATAATTATGGATATCTTGGGTGTACCTCTGCCAACCTCTTTGAGGATACAGGTGTGAAGGTATTTGCTAAAAATTATATGTTTACTTAAAACAATCATACTATAACATACTATAATTTTATTGACAAAGGATACGAATACAAAAAAAAATGAAGGTACGTTATATACTCGTACCATTACATCATATACCCTTTCTCCCAATTCTCTGTTTACTAACACCAATCCATCGCTTCAAAACTTCATTTTTTTTTGTTTTCCTACCATGACCTTATTTGTACAAATACTTCATACGTAATCTATACATGGAATAAATCTATAGAAATGCAATTCTGTACATTGAAAGTATTGAAAACATAAATAGCAGGAGGTGTTACTGGATCGATACCAAACCCAAATCTGTGATTAAAAAAATTTTGTCTGTCTGTCTGTATGTTCAGGCATCACGAGAAAACTAGCGATTCGATTTCGATGAAACTTGGTATAAGTATACCTTATTATTCTGGGCATAAAATGGGATATTTTTTATCCTAAAAAAATAAGTAGAAAAAAAATCTTAATATTTCAGTTTTAGACCGACATCCGCGCGGACGGTGTCGCGGGCGGAAGCTAGTACTTCGTATAAAAAGTAACATTGCCAATAGAAATATCAAATGTATGATGTTAAGAAGAGACAAAGCTTGAAAACAGTTTAGAAACTAGTGCTAGTAGCACATCAAATTTTTTTTTTATAAATTGCTACGTCATAAATTCTAATCAAATTTGCCACCTCCTTAAAACGTGGCTATATTAAAGGTAGCACATTAATCACACCTGTGGTGTACCAATCCGGTTATTGGACGTTACTTCATGAAGTCCCGGGTTTCAGCCAGTAATATATTTGTAGAAACGTTGCCTGGGATATATGTGCCCGGTTGGCGATAGGTTTTCTACCTATCACATTTTGGGACTCAGTATCTTCGGCCAGTTGTTTTAGCCCTCTGGCTAACTATTTGGGATAGCATGAAGATACTTTTCACTACATTGACAAAACAAAATCTGAATTGTAAAAAATGCATACTTAAAATTACTATATTAATAAAAGCCTGAATTCCAAAAGTTACAATTGCGTGGTGAAATAAAGCATCGGGGGAAGTCGCTAAGTTTGAGTAACACTGGTTTAGATAAAAAGGGACGTCATATTGCCTTCTCAAAGATGGCATAAAAGTAGAACGAGCATGCACATTTTTGTGGTTTATTGGTGTGAGATGGCGGCAGGTGTCGCTTCCCATTATCAAACACGCCCCGAACGATCGCCTGTTATCGCTCTTCTGTCACTTTAACAGATTTATTGCCGTTTGACCCAACATACTATTGTACATTTCGTACACCCTCATATGAATTTCGCAATATATTTTTACGGAGAGATTATTAATAATGACGTGCTTAAGGTTTTTAGTATTTGTGGTTTTAAATAACGAAAGATCAAGTAACTTACTTTAATCTCAGATCGAAGTTCCTGCGATCCAAGATTGGATTTTTTTTATTTGTAAAATCAACATGGTGTTTGTAGAAATAATGAAGTGCTAGAATATTTTTGTAATCGAGTTCAAAATAAAAAAAATAAAGAATTGAACAGTCAAAAATTAAATCTTCTTCTATTATCTTTTAAGTCGCCTTTGTTGTCTGTGGCTCCGGAGTTCGACTAAAATTAATGAGGTCCCAGGTTTGATACTCGGCTGGAGCAACCAAAAGAAAACATGTTCTTATTTTCAATGTTTTTGTTGTTGTTAGCGATAGGTTTTGCTACATATTACATTGTGGGACTTAGTGGCTTCGCTTGCTATTGTCCCTTTGCCTACTTCTTTGAGAATATGAGTGTGATGACATGAGCTAATAGATACATAACAGCTTAATTTTTAATTGAATCTAACCCCAAAGCAAGCGAATTATATGCTTGTGTCATGGGTGTTAGTCAATGATACTAATACGTAGAAACGCTTAAATAGATACCAGAACAAATTTAATAAACACCCAGACCCGGAAATGCAGACATCTAAGTGTTCATTACACAAATTTGAGTTATACTTAATAATGCATACATGTTCAACATACATTTTACGTTATAAAACGAATATAGGTATACCTTACCTCAGAATCATGGACTATCATTCTTAAAAAGGAACTATTAAAATCCGTTTGTAAAATAGACCGTCTGCCTTTCTGTGCCAGGCAGCTTGTAAAAGGCGAGCAAAGGCTTACCGTCACTAACACCGTGACATCCTACTAGGTGGTAGATTTCGCCGCGACTCGTCCGGATTGGTACCACCGCCTTACCTATTCCTGCTGCCATAACGTAAGCGCTTACCATTAACGTGTTCCGGTTCGGAGGATAAGGTAGCCGGTAAACTTAATTTTGCTCAAGGCCTAACACCAACGCACCTTGGTAACGCACCATTAACACCTTTTTAGTCTCTAGGCGGCGTAAATTTCTTACTATCTGGAAATAACCGTCTGCTTGTTTGCCTTTCAATATCATAAAAAAATACATTTTCGTTGGATCATGATAAAATACCTCAAAATCATGACCTATCTTTCTCAAAGGAATCCATCAAAATCGGTTGGTTGCCTATTGACCTTGTAGTCACATAACAAACACAAAAAACAACATACAGACGAATTGGCCTGAAGTCGGTTAATAAAGCGAAAACTTCTTCATAACAGAAACAAAATCTATATACAAAAGTGTGTACTGTAACGAGTTTGTACATTACATGACATTTAAATATACGAGCTAAGTGTAATAATACATTATTTATGAATACTTTAGCTCGAGAAACCCATCGGCTATGAATAAACCGCAAAAGGCGTGAAATATAGGGACAGCTTATTCTGAATACACATTTAAATCTAAATATTTCTTAGGGGATATTCATTTTCTTTAAGTCATAGTATCAAGGACGATTATTTTAAAACAAATCTAAGGCCACTGCCTTCTTGTATTAATTAATGTAGCTTTCAATCAACTTAAGATAGGTTTGAGTTTTAGGCTTCGAAAAGTGAGTATCTTGAATTAAAATAGCGGGTTTAAATTAAAGGAAATGGTAAAACAAAATCTCATTACAAAAATCAGTAGAACTGCTACTCAATTATGCGTGGTAGAACTCCAAAAATTGACTCTAACTATTTTATTCGGTACAAAGTCACAATTTGGTCACTCTTTTTTGAAAGATAGCTAATTAATCCGAGATATTTTTGGATATTAATCGTCAACGTAGACAATAAGTATAGTATCTAAAAAAGAACCATCGAATCGGTGTTTGATTGGCTAAATAAATAGGCGTCCGGCGTCGGACTTGACTTCTTTAGGTCCCGGGTTCGATCCCCGGGGCGGACGACAAAAATATATATACATATATTCTCGCCGAGTCCCTTATGGAGTAGGCAGAGAGTATCGAGTGCCATACCTCACGATCCTGACAAACCTGTCTGGCTTCCTTCACATTTCCCTTTTTCTAATAAAAATAGCATTGCATTTAAAAAATAAAAACCATGCATTCATGTGCATTAAGAATCTCCTTCTTTTTTAGAGTCACTTGCGAATAATATTAATAAACTATCAAATATAACGTGTATACTTATGTACACATGTTAGAAGTTATACTTCTTCGGCGTAATAAGATAAAAATCTTTTTAAAAATTTTATCTTTTGACTTATTTTACATTTGTAGACAAAATGACACTAACCATAGAAATAAAGAAATATTGTGAATACAGTTGTCAGTTCTCACGCAAACATACGTAGATGTCCTTACTTTTATTTTGTTGGTACCTTTTTTTGAAAAACTAAAATGTTATATATAGCTAACTTCATCATGTCGGTTTTTCGTGACGATGTGCGCGCATCGTAAAAATTTCCCTCATCATTTTTTTCCTAACGCGCCAAAAGAAATATAACTTCAAAAACGTCGTAGCAACAAAACTTTAAAAAGCCTATCTTTATCTGTAGATAGGTTAATATTGTTAACGTTAAAGTGTTTGTATACAACTAAAATCCAACAAATACTGACTTTGGAAAGAATTAATTCAATAATGGATGCTATAAATATACTTAAGATTAACATAGATCCGTGCCATTTATTTCGTCTCTGTGTAGTGGTTTGGGATAAGTTTGTAAAGTACATAAGTCTTTAGGAAAGCAATCTGCGTTTGACATATCTCAGTTTTGATCAGTGAGGCGAACCAATTCGATGTAGCCTTTTCAACTATTTTCTTATTTACCTTGTGTAAGATGCTTTCAGTTTACTGAGTAACGATATTTAGAATATTTGTTGTTACCCAATTTTAGCGCAATGAAACTACAAGCAATCGATTAAGATTTCAATTATTAGTCATTAACGTAAGCAAATATAAGTATAATTAAAACAATAATGAATTAAAATTTAGAATAATAAAATAAAATGATAATAACAAAAATAAAAATAAAAACAAAATAAGAATACGATTTAAAATCAGACCCTTGTAAAAAACGGAATTCAGAAATTGATAAAAAACAAAAATTAATTTAAATTTGAAAACAGAATAATAAAATTAAACATTAAAAATCAAAACATGAAAACTACAAATATTGCTGACTCTCTCATTTTGACTTCCTTAATTAAAATTACAAGGCTATCTTAAAGAAAAGTCAGTGAATTAGAGAAATTCAGTATCTGGAAATGGTATCAGATAATTGTAAGAAAAATAACCTCCGTTAGTAGTAGGTATAGTGCAACAGCACAGTGATACGTGACGATATGTTTATTAAGAGTGTTGGAAAAACCCTTTTTTTTTCTTGCCCGACCCGGGAACCGAACTCAGGACCTCATGCAGTCAAGTCCGACAACTGAACCGCTAGACTACATAGGCGATTATAGCAGATAGTTTTTAATAGAATAAGATAAGTACTGTATAAATACCTTAAAAACCATTGTAAAATATTATTGTAGTAAACAGAAAATAAAACACGATATTCATAGTACAATTTTATTACAACCGCCAAAAACCCAGATCTTGGAAGTAAGACTTTACGAGCTCTTACATATAGCTTCTTCTTTCTTTAGGTTTTGGCATTCACGTATGTATTTTGCCATTAGTCAAGTAGACATTCGCATCAAATTTAATAAAATCGGGATTCAATGATTCAATTAGTCACAAGTCATAAAACGTCAATAAGTCATTTCAGGGTCTTGGGTAAAGTGGTGGCCTCATTACTCAAGCTTATGTAGTGAGATTTGGCGGCAACGAGGAAATACTTGCAATTACTTACACTGAACAAAATTTTACAAAATGCTACCAAAAATTTACTAATTTCACTCAATCAAAAATTAGGAAAAAACTTCGACCATATTTCCTCTCGATGGCGCCAGGACCACGGTAATATTATCTGTACAGTGTTGTAACTTGGCCGTATCCTTGAAATAAGTGCCTGCAGAAGCACGGTACGGTACATGTAGCTTCCGTGTAGCAGATTTGACAACTGACATTTAGTTTTTTTCACAGATAATGAAGACAATACTTACAACCAAATAAACAGATCCTAGTTTGAGCACACAATAAACTTAAACATCGAATCCAAATTGATAAACAGATTGACGAACTTCAGAGAAAACATATAGAACTTTGTTCTGGAACTAACAAACTCCGTACACAGTACATGTACTTGTACAAAATGGAGGTACGCAGCAAACTTTCCTGATAAACGGGAGTTTGATGAAGAGGCAACTGCAACTCGACGTCACGAGCAAAATTATCAGCTCGTTAAGAATAGCTTTTACAATATTATGTTTCTAACGTAATTTTTACTTGAGCAAACACTAATAATGTAGCAACATTAGTTTTTGCTGAAGTAGTTAGTTGTAGTAGTTAATGTTACTGTAATAACTGCTAATCTATTACTAAAAAGTATCTTCACGCCCATATCCCTGAAGAGGTAGGTAGAGGCACAAGTCACAACCAAAGCACCCACAACTAGCCGATGAGTGAAGACACTAAGTCCCACTTTTTATTGCCTTACCCGGAAATCGAACCCGGGCCCTCTGGCAATCAAGTCTAACACCTAGACCGTTAGAGCGCAGATGCGATTACTGTAGGAGTAAACAACTTCTAAAACTGCAAAACCAATGTACCCATATTTTGCAAATAAATATGAAATATGAAAAAAATGAAGTAAGGTAAGTAAATCGGGAGTTATTTTTTTTATGTTATAGGAAGGCAAACAAGCAGACGGATTTCCTGATGGTAAGAAATTGCCGCCGCCTAGAGACACAAAAAGTGGTAATGGTGCGTTGCCAACCAGAGACCGGGATGTTAGGCCTCGAGCAAAAGTAAGTTTACCGGCTACCTTACCCTCCGAACCGGAACACGTCATGACGTTATGGCGGCAGGAATAGGTTAGGCGGTGGTACCAATCCGGGCGAGTCGCTGCGAAACTCTGCCACCTAGTCAGATGTCACGGTGTTAGTGATGATAAGCCTTTGCTCGCCTTTTACTACCTGCCTGGCACGAAAGGCAGATGGTCTATTCTGCAAAGGAGCCCAGACCAAAACGGGGAATTAATATATACATAGTTATTAATTAATTATCTTAACAACACGTATGTCTTACAAAAGACGGAAATAAGCCGTATCCCTTCTATAACCATTAATTGATTTAATTATATTCACAAAAAGGTTTTCTTTCTGAAACTATAAGGGCCACTTGCACGTTCCTGGTTTAAGTCTTTAACATTGAGTTAACGTCTAACTCGGGTTAAATCACCTTATATTTGACAGTTTAATTCAGTGTCAAATGTAACCCGGGAATGTGCAAGTGGCCCTAAGAGTAATAGAAATAACCAATATCGCAGATAAAACAACAATTCTTATTTTATTTTGTTAGCGACGACAACTCTATATCAGAAGCAAATAATAACGAAGCCCACAGTGTTCTAATCAAATTCGAATTTACTGAATTATTTGCACAAAATATTCTTATTTTATAATTATAATGGAATATAATATAAAAGTATCTTCAGGTCCATATAGAAGAGGTAGGCAGAGGCACAACCAGGCACCCACGACTAGCCCAAGACGTCCCACAATGTGGCAAGCCTATCGCCAACCAGGCACATATCCAATCCCGACCAACGCTTATTTATTAGAAAATCGGAAAATTTATTTCTGTTGCCCGACCCGGGATTCGAACCCGGGACCTCAGGCAGTCAAGTCCAACAACTGAGCCGCTAGACCACAGAAGCGATGTAATATACAACAAAAAACGAATATGCATTATTAAGTGTAACCTAAAACAAATTGACATTTCTGAAAAAAAAATTACCAATGTCACTAACAACTTCAAAAAAGCTTTGAAATAATAATCATCAAAATTCTGACCGTCAAAAAAATTGGGGTTTATTAGCTACCTTAATTATAAAAAATAATATAAAAATAGCCTTTATTTCTACTACAACTTACATTTTAAATCTTATAATCTATATTACTAATGCTTATTATGAATTTACCTTAAAAATACTATTTGTTGTTATATTTAGAGTAAAATCACTAATAATATTTTTAACTATAACATTTAATTATAATTATATTTAACTATTTTGACATTAACATTTTATGTAAAAAGTTATTTTAAGTATTAGTAGTAGTCGCCTCTTTGGCGTAGGCCTCTCCTAAACCTTTCCATGTATCACGTTGCCAGGCCTCTCGCATCCATAAGGGTCCCAGTCTCTGTTTGAAGATGTCATTCCATCTCTTGCTTGGTCGTCCTCTTTTCCTTTTCGTGTCTCTTGGTACCCATTCTGTTAAACGTTTTGTCTATCTGGTATTATTCATCCTACATATATGTCCTGCCCAGTGCCACTTTAGTAGTCTTGTTCTTTTCCTTACATCCGTCATTTTAGATTTTTTTCTGATGTTGATATTGCTGACTTATCCGATAGTTTTAGACCAAGCATATTTCTTTCCATCTTACGTTGACATATGGCCACTCTATCTTCATCTTGTTTTCTCAGTGACTACGTCTGGCATCTATCCAAGCTACCTTAATTAGTTGTATTAAAAACCTTTTTTTAAAGGCGGTTGAAAATATGACATAAGCGTTTCAAAACAGTAAGCCAACAAAGATCGATTACCTTCTCAAGAATCGCCTGAAGACAGTAAAGCCTTAACCCCACAGCTCATATCCGTTGGTTAAAATCTGAATACAATTTATCCAAAGATTTACTTGACCGTCTTTGAAGCTATGACTTTCCGATTGTCCATTGTATGGCATCGTTTATTTCGGTCTTTATCCCGTTCAAATATAAATTCAAAGGTAAATAAAGGAAAGGCTTTGATGAGAATCTTTTTAGAAACCATTGTATTGAAAACGTTTCTTCTTTTTTACTTATCGGCTTTTTAATGAAATAAAAGTTAAAGCAAATTTTATTATTATTATAAAGTAATATTTGGGACATTCTTAAAGCATTAGAAAGGATCTATTTCACTGATTAATTTGTTGAATCTTTCATCAACAAAAAAACGACGGATTGCACTCAGAAATTGCCGGCAGAAGTGAAAACTTGAATATTAACGTTGTCCATTTTTGATATTTTGGAATGGTTTGGAATGGTTTTGGTTTTGGAATGGTTTGAATAATTTTGCACGAATTGATTTAATTATCAGCATCAAAGTACTATCATTTATCTGGTAGAATACAATAATCGTTTACAATTACAACACGAACAAGCAGGGCGCTCGCGCCGTCTTACGAAATTTCGATCGGGTCAAGTGAAGTGAGTTTTTACCCATTCCAAAAAAAGTGTGTAGCACCGCTATAGAAGTTTTTAATTTAAAAATCTGGGATAAGAGTATAAATGTATCCTGAAAACTATCACTTTATCCTGGTGCGTTTAAAAGTAAAGTAAAGTATCTTCACGCCCATATCCCCGAAACGGTAGGCAGAGGCACAACCAGGGCACCCACGACTAGCCGAAGACACTAATTCCCACAATGTGATAGGTGGCAAGCCTATCGCCAACCGGACACATTTCCAATCCCGACCAACATTTTTTTTATTAATAAATTGGAAAAATCCAATTTTCTTTTTGTTGGCCAACACGGGATTCGAACCCGGGACCTCATGCAGTCAAGTCCAACGCCCGGACCGCTAGACCACAGAGGTGATTCGTGCGTTTAGCGAAGTTAATAAAATTTAAAGCAAATGTTATCAGAGGTAAATGATAAAATCATTATAAGGCACGCTAAATGGGAACGTAGCAAACATAATAAAACTTAATTAAATTATCAGTTTAGTTAAAATGTATGCGTTGTTAATGATCTCTTCACGCCCGTATCAACGTGGGATTGGCAGAGGTACAACCACGGCATCCACGACTAGCTAAAGACACTATGCCCCACAATGTGATATGTGGCAAGACATTTAGACACATATATATTGTTGGCCAATGTTGTTTTTGTTAAAAAAATATATTTTTTGCCAGATGGAAAAAACAATGGATGGAACCCAAGACCTCACGAAGCCAAGTCTTACGCCGGCCTGCTACACCGCAAAGGTTAAGCGATCTCTACAAAAGTAATAGCTTACATCCAGCCAGTAATCTTTCATATTATTCTCGACACCTTGACCACGAACAGAGAAGACACCGCTATTGTGTGGTTCTTCCTCAATCTTCTAATAAGACAACGAACACGACGATTCCTGACGATAACAGATATTCACAGTCTATAGACACTATAGGTGCTACAGGAGCGTAGCCATTTTGTGGCCGGAGTTGCAATCTTAATTTGAAAATCTCGTGTTTGTCCTGGCTCCTTTGCAGAATAGACCATCTGCTTTTCTGTGCCAGGCAGCTCGTAAATAGCGAGTATAGGTTTACCGTCACTAGCACCGTGACATCTGACTAGGTGGTAGAGTCTCGCAGCGACTCGCTCGGATTAGTAGCACCACCTTACCTATTCCTGCTGCCATAATGTCAGCGCTTGCCGTTGACGTGTTCCGGTTTGGAGGGTAAGGTAGCAGGTAAACTTACTTTTGCTGGAGGTCTAACATTATAGCCTAAAGTTGGCAACGCACTACTACCACATTTGTTGTTTTTAGACATCGTGTTTTTTTTAACATCAGGAAATCCGTCACTGTTGGCACTGCGATATCATTAAAAAAGTTAAATATCGTGTTTCACCTGTTGGGCAAACCACGAAAGAATAGTTTTATTGTCGAATCTCTCTTAAGCGAATCGTTCTGTGGAACGTTCGTAGATTCGTAAATGAAATAATAAAATAATCGTCGAAAATGAAATCATCTGTCGGAGCACATACATAGTCGCCTCTGTGATCTAAGCGTTGAACTTGACTTGAGGTCTCGGGTTCGATTCCCGGTTCAGACAACAAAAAGAAAAAGTGTTTTTTCTAATTTTCTAATAGAAATAACATTGCCCGGGATTGGATATGTGCCCAGTTGGCGATAGGCTTGCCACGTATCACGTTGTAGGACTAAAGTGTCTTCGGCTAGTCGTGGGTGCCCTGGTTGTGCCTCTGCCTACCTCTTGAGCGTGAAGAAGCACATACTTCTGATTAATGTCGAGTAATTGTGTTTTTGATCTCTTTAGTAAAACGTGGAAAACAAAATCAAGCAGATAATGACAAAGACACATTTATCGTATAAATTTTGCAATGTCACTGGTTAATTGAATAGAGCAGTGTACTAGTCAATATTAATAATTCGAATCCGACACAGCCGTGCGGGTAACCGTAAAATTCATTAATCATTTTCGTCTGATTTAACTCGCCGGGTTCTGCCAATAAATATGACGTACAGCTTAACATTTAACGTGCGTCGGTTGTAAACGTGATTTTGGTATCGATGAAAATAAATAAAAACATATTTTATAAGCTCTTGCTCACAGCTTCGTCCTTGTTTAATGGTATACAGTTTGCAAGGAATTCAATTCAGTTTCTAAAAGAAATTATTGATACAAAAAGTGACTTATGTACGTCCCTATTTATGAACCAGAAACTGGAACAAACAGTAGTCGGTATAATGTCCATTCAATGAAAGATTGGAATAACTACACGTATACAATAATTACGTTGTATTTTTTTCAGACATAATATTATATCTTACATTACTAACAATGTACGTATTGTTAGTTTAATTATCCCTGGCTTCGTGCGGGTATAGAATATACGTATAATACCTTCCTCTTCAATAATTTTATCTGTTTAAAAAACGCATCAAAGTCCATTGCGTAGTTTTAAAGATTTAAGCCCGTGTTGGTCCGGGCTCCTTTGTAGAATAGACCATCTACCAGAAAGGCTCCTGTGCCTGGCAGCTCGTAGAAGGCAAGCATAGGCTTCCCGTCACTAACATCGTGACATCTGACTAGATGGTAGAGTTTCGCAGCGACTCACCCGGATTGGTACTACCGCCTTACCTATTCCTGCCGCCATAACGTCATGACGTGTTCCGGTTCGAAGGGTAAGGTAGCCGGTAAACTTACTTTTGCTCGAGGCATAACATCCCGGCCTCTGGTTGGCAACGCACCATTACCACCTTTGGTGTCTCTAGGAGGTATGAATTTCTTACCATCAGGAAATCCGTCTGCTTGTTTGCCTTCCTATAACATAAAAAAAATAACTCCCGATTTACTTACCTTACTTCATTTTTTTCATATTTCATATTTATTTGCAAAATATGGGTACATTGGTTTTGCAGTTTTAGAAGTTGTTTACTCCTACAGTAATCGCATCTGTGCTCTAACGGTCTAGATTCCAATGTCATAAAAAAAACATAGGGACAGAGGAAACGACTTTGTTTTATAATATATAGTGAACCTTTTTTATGGCCTAGGCATAAGCACACAAGCACAAATTTCTCCTGATGATAAGATCTGTCCTGTGGCTGGGATGTAAAGCCTAAATTACAGACAAATTGAAAATTATCAAGATCATCAAATATCAAATTAAATCTTTCAGTTCTGTCAATCTCGATTATTTTAATATTATCAGTAACACCTAAGAGATATTATTATATTCCTAAAAATATAATTCTAGCATTTGTGAAGTTTATATCATGCGATTTAAAGATGGAGGAATCTCATTCATTATCTTGCTAATTTATTAACACGACGATCATTAAAATTGTTCTGATTCCGTTTCCATTTAATATTTTCTTCTAGACATGACAATAAATATATAGTTAAATACAATAATATCAATTACAAGTTGACCAATTCTATCAAAATAGATTACGCTACAGTAAGGCCAATCATCCAGATCTTACATAAATATAATCCGCGTTTCAACGTGTTGGTCCGGGCTTTTTTGTAGAATAGACCATCTGCCTTCCTGTGCCAGGCAGCTCGTAAAAGGGAAGCATAGGCTTACCGTCACTAATACCGTGACATCTGACTAGGTAAAAGAGTTTCGCAGCTACTCACCCGGATTGGTACCACCGCCTTACCTATTCCTGCCGCCATAACGTCATTACGTGTTCCGGTTTGGAGGGTAAGGTAGCCGGTAAACTTACTTTTGCTCGAGGCCTAACATCCCGGCCTCTGGTTGGCAACTCACCATTACCACCTTTGGTGTCTCTAGGCAGCGTGAATTTCTTAACATCAGTAAATCCGTCTGCTTGTTTGCCTTCCAATGTCATAAAAAAAAATCTCATGTCACCGTACTCCTCCGAAACGGCTTTACTGATTTTAACCACATTTTCTAGATATATTCAGTAGGTCTTAGAATCGACTACTATCTATTACATCACCATACCCCTAAGTGATAAAGGTGACTCACCACATTTTTTACTAAAATCAAATATGTATCAAAAATGAAATTGTTGAAATCGGTTTTTGCAGTTTTACTGCTCTTAATTATTGTGATTTGTAAATTGGCTATAAAAATGTCTTCAGTTTGCTTTTCTATCCTGCTTCATCCTGCTACCTGGCAACATCCTTGTTTCATTTAAAAAAAAACACGGCAGGTTACAGTGAGTACACTCCTTAATAAAGCTTTTGTATTTTAAATGTTCTAATTAGATATTGTATCAGATTGTTGATTGCTACGACATAATTCATGAAGCGTTTTCTTGGAAAATAATCTGCTTTTAATATTGTGAAATTTAAATTATTTCTTGCCTCTTGAGAATTATGATTTTGTAAACGTTTTTTTAAGGATGCTAAAGTTAATACCAAAACATGAAAGTTTGTGAAGATGGACGGATAGATGCTTGGTACTCAAAAACTGCAGAACCGATTTAGAGGAAACTTTAAAGCAATATTATTTCAGTTACTGAATATGTTAATTTAATATTAAACATTAAATTTAAACTGAAATATATATTTTTTGGCACTAGTGCTAGCATTTGCCGTTAGTCAAGTTGAAATTCTCATTAAACTATATGATTCAACGAAATTGGGTTTAAATTATTTAAAATTAGTCATAAGTGACCGAAGGAACTCATATTAGGGTCTTGAGTAAAGCGGTGGCTTGATTCTCATTTAATGAGATTTGGCGGCATCGAGGAAATACATGATGCGTTAACTTCTTCAGGATTATTTCATTTGTGCATTTTCACTTAACAAAATTGTACATAATGTTCCCGAAATCGACTAGTTTTACTCAATTTAAGGATAAATTCAAAAATTACGAAAAAACTACCAACATCCTTTCTCTCGATGGCACCAAAATCCGAGAAGGTAGTCTATTATAAAATAGTCTACAATAATAAAAAGGAGACTTACAAACAAAGTATTAAAGCTTCTGTGATCTAACGCTCCGGTTGGGCTTGACTTCGTGAGGCCTCGGAGTCGATACCAGAGTCGGCCTTAAAAAAATTATATTTTTTTGAACAAAAACAACGTTTCCTAGGATTGGATTTGTCCCCCCTTGGCGACAGGCCACCTATCATATTACAGTACTTAGAGTCTTCGACTAGACGTGAGTGCCCTGGACAACATCTGTCTACGGGGATAAGGGCGTGAAGATACATCACCAATAACACACAAAATAACCAGTATAATAAAAGTCATTGTAGTTCAGTGTCTATCTAACCAGCATCAACAGTCGCAAATAATGCTTTCCATCCCGGCCCCAGGACAGCAACGCACCTGTGACATCCGTGACATTCATGGTATCTATTAGCCACGGTTGTCTCTTACCATCAGAAATGCCGTGTGTGCCACTGACCTTTAACATGAAAAAGTATAGCAGCAAAAATTAAGTCTATACCAACCAAGAACAAAGCCTTCATGAGAGTCACAAAGACCCCGTTCCTTTTAAATAAGGATTAAAAGACCTCATTGATGAATACATCAGAGCAAAAAGCCAGGAGCTTTTCAACTTTTAATCTATTCAATTGCCAAAGATCATCCATACTTTTTCTTTAGGAGTAAGTAATCTCCTGGTCCTTTAGCTTAACTGCAAACACGGTTAGATAATGAAGATCTCGTCCCTTGTGAACCACCCATCACTTTTTGGAACGAAACGTTTTTGCTAAAGAGGGATTAGTGTACCCTCCCCGAGACCGATTTTCCTGAGATGCTTTATCATTGGGGCTTCCGCCGAACATGAGGTTAACTCGTAATCTTAGCTTTATTTGGTCGCTGTAGCATCTTAATGCCTTCAAGCCTCCTAATGAACGGTTTTTATGTTGGACGTCTTTCCAGTGGCTCTTTTATTCACTTAAATGAGTTTCAATATCGTTATATTTAAGAAAAATCTTAAATCATTAAATTCCTACAAATTACAAACATAGATTTTCTACCTTGAGAGAATATGACCTGCATACTTTTGGCAACTCAAGGCGACGCATGCTCTAACCATTTGAGCTAACGCAGATTCCATTTATTTAACTTGTACTTCAGTAATTTTAAATTAAACTGTTATTTAAATATGCTTCCTAGAGCTGAGATCTGCTAACCTATACCAAAACAATATATTAACTCATCTCTGTCCATAATTATATTATAAACGCCAAGGAATGTTTGTCTGTGTCTGTTATGCGCTGACGGCTAAAACTTAAACCCGATTCTGATGAATTTGAATATACATTTATACATTAAAAACCAAAGTAACGTTACAAAAACAAATAGGGGCTGAAAGTTTGTATAAAACTCTATTCTAGGTTGGTGAAGTCACAGATAATTTACTTATCAACAAAAAAACTAAAAAAAAAAAACTTTTACAAACTTCTCATATTACATACTTGTTAACTCAAAGCTCAGTTGAACGGTGTTACTCAATGAGTACATATCTGAGAAAAAATGGCCTTTACTGATTCACCAAAAATGGAAAACTATAATAAATAAAATATTACAGTTATCCAAATATTTACAAAGATATTAAAGTAAAAAAAACGTATTCAAATACGCATTTAGTTTATTGCATTTAGTTTTAAGTTTATTTAGTTGGCCATATCTTAATAACTTAATTTAAAATGTTGCCCGATATAGCCAAATCATATTTAAATTGGCAACACTGCTGCATTACGAAATTTTCGAACTTGTGATGCAAGTCATATGAAATCTATGGAAAGATTGCGTTTGGAATGCTTTTTAGATACGCGAGTAGTAACGCACTGGCCCGTTTCTAAAACTTTACTAAAAGCAAAAAATAAACTGCAATTAGACAACACACAAAAGTAATGCGTGTACATATTAATCATTAGGTATTAATACTTATCTTATATTCTACATATAAACTACAACCAATTTATTACAAAATATGATTTTCTATTCACAATAACAATAATCGCCTAAACCTATTACCTACGATTCATTATACAATATTATATGTGTATGCTACCTATCTGTCTGTTTGAAGCACGTGCCTTGAAATATTTCCTTTCTGACAAAAAAAAATTTCAAAATCGGTTCATAAATGACGAAGTTATCCGCAACCACACATAAAAAATATATACGGTCGAATTAAGAAACCTCCTCTTATTTTGGAATTCGTTAAAAAATTATAAGGAATCAAGATACTTACTACTTCCATTTTATGTACAAAATTCTCAGTTATAGGTCAACTTTCATCCCAATGCTCCGCGAATTTTAGATATGCATTTTCCATTTCATTGATTCGTCTTTGAGTAAAAATATGGAATACTCAAAAAAACTGGACTCAATTCGCGAGCATTTGTCTGGTCGCGTTTATTTGTCGGGTGAATGAGCACAAGGCCTGTGGCCAGGCATGTTAAACAAGCTTACATTTTTTCAAAGGCTTTTTCGTTCGGTGCTGTTTGGAAATTTCACAAGTAAAAATAGGCAGATTTATTATCAAAGGAATTTGTTTCTGTGGACCCTTTTTGGGGGCAGATTTTAAATGTTTTAATCGATAACTAGCTCTTTTTTCATGAGAGCCATATTGATAATCTATTTTTTTCATGACATTGGAAGGCAAACAAGCAGACGGATTTCCTTATGGTAAGAAATTCCCGCCGCCTAGAGACACCAAAGGTGGTAATGGTGCGTTACCAACCAGAGGCCGGGATGTTAAGCCTCGAGCAAAAGCAAGTTTACCGGCTACCTTACCTTCCGAACCGGAACCCATCATGAAGCTATGGCGCAGAAATAGGTAAGGCGGTGGTACCAATCCGGGTGAGTCGCTGCGAAACTCTATCTAAGATTAGAGATCATGCTATTTCATATTAGTTACCAGGTACTCACCGCTATTTTTCGATAATTAACAAATCTGTAGGAGGCCCATTTTTATACATAGGTTATTAATATTAGCTGTAAGAAAATTTCGGCCCGAGATTGGAAGAGTGCTTATATGGCTAAGAGTTTGTCACCTATCACACTGTGGTATATGGGGTGGTATATCGAAGGTGCTTCTGCCTACCTGATCAGGGAAATGAACGTGAAGATACTTGGAAGTATGGAATTTAATTTAAATTATTTCAAGTTCATTCAAACAGAATCTAACCTGATTATGAAATCTGATTCCGTCAATGAATAATCATTCGATTAAGCACGCTTCACCGATTTGGCTAATCATTGGCTAATCACATTAGTTCTGATTACGTACTGTGGCTACAATGTACCCTGCTTCTGATAATCAGATATATTTTCCTATTATCAATCGTAAATTGTTTATTTTATCTATTTATTCTTTTCTGTACAAAGTAATTAAAAACTAACAAGATTTAAAAACAAAAACAGTTTAAGCATAAATAAAATAAAACATTATTATTGTTTACGATAAATTATAATTTATATTAGTATTACTTATTGATTCATCAAATTAGAAATTAGATATCATAGGTGTTTTGTTATATTTTTAAAAAGAATATTGGAACAGCAGTATGTACGTAAATGTAAGTTTTATAAACCAAGGGCTTTAAACAATAGCACAATTAAATTAATCATAAATAAATAAACATTTCTGGTCAAATCAGATTGAATCTAACCCCATAAATACGCATATTATAAGCTTGTATTACGGGCGTTAGGCAACGATTCTAATACATAGCAAAACTTAAATTTATACCAGAATATATTTAATAACCCAGACCTGAAAATGTAGACATCTAAATGATAACCACACAAATGCTTGCTCCCCTCGGGAATCAAACCCGAGCCGAGCTATTCGACCAACAAGGCGACAACAATTGTAAGAATTATCTCAATTTCAAAGAATTCTGGTCACGTGTTCAGACTCTATCGTAGTTTTCAATTCGAACTTTTACAGAAGATTTGTCACGTCCCTGAAACTTTTTGTCGGAAAGTCATTTCGTAACCCTAACACAGGACACTTAGAAATCGAGTTTTCATTCCTCAGTAACACAATAAAATCATTTGTATTGTCCCTCTGTCTGGAAGGTAAGCATACCATAAATTCTTTTCGCATTTTTTAAAGTAATAACCTTACAACAGAAATGTTTAAATACTTGTGTTCGGCGAATGAGTGAATGGTAAAGTATTTTGTTCTTTTTATTAATAACCGCTGTTATTTTTCAATAAATGTTCGATAATTGATAAATGATAATATTTTTCGACAAAGTATGCATTTCTGTCCTGTAACCAGTGCACTAGGCCTATTGTAAAACGCTACCCTATCCTCCGGGCGGAAACTTGACAGTCATTATAGTGGCAGAACTAGTTAATATATATAGTGATATATTGCAAATTTACCATATTTAGTAGTATTTGGTATATTATGCTAATGTAAAAAATATAAAAAGTATCTTCACGCCCATATCCCCGAAGAGGTAGGCAGAGGTACAACCAAGGCATTCACGACTAGCCGAAGACACTAAGTCCCACAATGTGATAGGTGGCAAGCCTATCGTCAACTGGGCACATTTCCAATCCCGACCAACATTTTGTAATTAGAAAATTGGAAAAATCCAACTTTCTATTTGTTGGCCGACCCGGAATTCGAACTCGGGACCTCAAGCAGTCAAGTCCAACACCCGGACCGCTAGACCACAGATGCGACTTTTTTTTAAATATAAAAGTGTAGTGGCAGGAATAGGCAAGGCGGTGGATACCTACCCGGGCAACTTGCTACACAACACTCTATCGAAATGTGTTGTATGTCTAATATCATTCTTTAGCCAGTTCAATAGTGAAATATTACAGTTTACCTTATTTAATAGCGTATTTTCAATGTTTAAATTAAAATAAAGTTACTCGTGATTGGAAATGTGCCCGGTTGGCGATAGGCTTGCCACCTATCACATTGTGAGACATAGTGTATTCGGCTAGTCGATGGTGACCTAGTTACGCATCTGCCTACACCTTCGTTGATATAGGCGTGAATATACTTACATGCTTACTTTTATATTATCCAATATAATGTAGGTAAATTGTTTACCTAACTAGCAGCTCTCACAGGGATTGGTTTCCTTGTCGTTAGCAATGTGTACAAATTAAATAAGCTTTTTCAAAATTTTACCTTAAATACCATCAGGATAATCGCCTGCTTGCTTCTGTCTTTTGCAGTCATAGTATCAGTGCTTGCCAGGCGTGTGTGATTAAAAATTTGGGTATTTGGCTTGCAAAAGGCTCTTCATCCCATTTTAGGTGATAGCGGAGTATTAGTATCTTTGGTGTTTATAAGTGCCTATATTTTTTGGCACTGTAAAATTTATCTTCTTTGCCTTTGAAGCAATTTTTACAGTGATACTTCTTTGTCGGGTTAAGAAAAATTTGCTGTCACATTTCATTTTACGTTCATGGACCTCTAGTTACGCTGCATAAAAAATTAACCAATAAAAAAGTTTTAATTTTTAAGCTAATACACACATTGTTTTTGTTTGTCCCGGACAAATATACATAGCACCTATAAGATCATTCATAATATTTAAATTATGCAAAGGCAAAGTTAGATACTAAATAATTTGTATTTATTTATTTAATGTTATACTTGGTGGAGTATGTAAATTATGTTACAAAAAGAAACAAAAGTATAAAAGGAGACTAATGCAATGCAATAAAAAAGTATAATTGCTCCAATGCAATATTTCTTTTAGTCAACCACTTCTCAATTTTAGCTATCATATAGAAATACGTAGTATATTATTAAAAACATGGAAATCTAATTTCGTGCTTCGGAAACCAATACCTTTCATTATTATATTTAGCTCTTCATAGTTCACAAAAAAACTACGATTGAACTTAAAAAAATAACAACACAAAAAAATAACAACACAAAAGTACAAATAGGAGAAAAGTCTAACTCGAATGAAAGTTTTCATCCACACCTGTTCCTAACTATTATAGAAAAAGAACATACTCGTAGCTCTCGTAGCAAACTGCGTAGCTGAGATTAAAGAATTTAAACAAAGCATGGTGCTCCCGTAGCACAATGCTTAGATATCGAGATTAGAGATTTCGATATAGATATCGAGTCAGCAAAGTTAGATTTAAAATAGTAACTCTATTTTTTTTAAATTGATTTGATTGATTAAATTTATTTAAATAATTTATTTTTTCCCCGTGTTGGTCCGGGTTCCTTTGTAGAATAGACCATCTGCCTTCCTGTCAGGCAGCTCGTATTACGCGAGCACAGACTCACCGTCACTAACACAGTGGAATCTGACTTGGTGGTATAGTTTAGCAGTGACTCGCACGGATTGGTACCAACTTATCTTCTCCTGCCGCCATAACGTCAGTGCTTGCCGTTGACGTTTTCTGGTTCGAAGGATAAGGTAGCCGGTAAATTTAGTTTTGTTAGAGGCTCGACATCCTAGCCTCAGGTTGGTAACGCATCATTACCACATTTGGTGTTTCTAGGCGGCTTGAATTTTTAATTATCAGGAAATCGGTTTGCTCCTTTACCTTCCAATATTATAAAAAAAAACAAGAGATATTACAAATTTAAAGTAAACAAAAGAACTTACAAAAGATCAGTTTTCTAAAAGATTTCTTTTATACAAGCCGTCAAAGGAAAATAACAAACAAAAATCAGTATACGTAGTCAACAAATAAATAAAAAATGTGACAGTATCTGTAGCAGCTAAATCATATTTGTCACGAATTTATTTCCCTGGGAACAAAGTATAATTTAAGTTTATTCCCGAGGCTATCCATCCTGAACTAAATGACCAAGTACCTACGTGCAATATGATCAACGAGCCATTCGATCACAATCTATCAAGCCGAATCGCTTTCGCCGTCTTCAAATTAAACGATGAAATGGTAAAATTATTATAACACACGTTTTATAATTTCCATCGTAGGCAGTTGGTGAAGTTCTATCATTGTCACTATTTAAACTATGTTGTACATTTTGAGTAGTATCTCCATATCAAATCTGCCAGATACTTTCTACTCTTAGTTACGAGGATTTTACATATATATAAGCAAATTAAAAACTTAAATAATATTATTTAAAAAAAATACGAATAGCGTTTTCGAATTTATAACAGCCAAGCTATTACCCGCACCTTTGCCTGCATGGTTCATAGTCCAACAGGAACATTTTTTTGGGATAAAAAACTATCCTCTGTAATGCAATTGTGTAATTTCATGAATATCGGTTCAGAAGTTTTTACGTGAAGGAGTAACAAACAAACAAACTTTCGAATTTATAGTCGGAGATCCGAATTTAGGTCGACCTACACCGAGTGGATAATAGGATGAAACCGGTTTTATAGCAAATTTAGTCTATCAGAAAATCCTGTACCGAATATTTTTAATAATTTTAAAAAAATATTTTCACAGTTCCAATTATTTTTTTCAGGTAACCCATTTTTAATATATTTTCTGATATACTAAATTTGCAGAGGATAGTTTCATCTTATTATCAACTCGGTGTAGGTCGACCTAACTTTGGATGTTAGACTATTAGAATATTAATAGGATGACCATAATTCTCTTGTTATGTACCATATTCTTTGTTTCTTTCTTTAATTCTTTATTGTACACAAAAAGTAAAAAAAAAACAAGTAAATATGTAAAATTATATAAAAGGCGAGCTTATCCCTAAAAGAGATTTCTTCCAGCAAACCCAAAATAGTGAGAATGCATTTAAAAGAAATGTAGAACATACATACATATTATTTGTTTCCACTCAAATTTTTTACCAAACAATATATTTTTAATGAGTTGGTGATACATTTCATTATAAAATCACGAAATAGTTCCATTAGTAAGAAATAAATGCGCATACATTTTCAACAATTAATATGTTGGATTCTTGTACAGTGTTTTAAAAATTTAAAACTTCAAGTATGAATCGCGTTTTTATTTAAATCTATATACAATTAAAATATACAATAATAAAATATTTGAAAACGATATCGTTATTTAGCACCGACAGAAAATAAAAGAGAAAAAGAAACGTACCTGTGTGCGTCTGTTTATATGTATGTGGCTTCATAACTTTTAAGGAATGGACCTATTCTGATGCGGATTTTTATATCCGCAGTATCCAATTAGGGAAGCTAATATCAAATGTTTTTTCGTATTTTAATTTTTTTTAATTTTTTAGCACTTGCCCTGTGCGTGGGATAAATAACTATAAATTTTAAAGAAAGAAATCCTCAGTAGCTCAATTGGTTAGAGCATTCGTCGGCTTGAGACGAAAGGTTACAGGTTCAAATCCTGTCTGGGGCGAAATTTTTTCTTTCTTTAAAATTTATAGTCAAATGTTTTTCTTCGTTTTATCACAAACACTGAAATTGGTTTATTCATTTTAGGTTAAAACTTAAATATAATTCCGCTTTCATAATTTTAGCAAAATCCTCTTTTTTCTTCAAATGTTAAGTCTGATTCTAAATTTCATTCATGATTTTATCCTGGTACGGGAAATTCTCTTCATTTTTGTCTAAGGAAGATTCAGATTTAACTTTTCTATTCACTAGAATAAGCGAAATCTGTAATATTTTAAACTGATTTTCTTTAAGAAATTTTCTATTCAGTAGTCGAAATGGTTTTAAAATACAACATGTGGTTTAGCAGATAGAACCCAACACACATACCCTCTTATTAATCAACACAGATTATAGGGAGTATAGTATAGGGACTCCCGGATACGAATTAACCGTGTTTCACCTGTTATTATAGTCTTTATTGCAATATGATACAAATTATAATAAAAAATAAACAAACTAAATATTCCTGGAAAAGTAATATAAATTGAGTATAACCACAAAGTAAGCAATTTATATGGTTATGTCATTGGTGTTAGTCGATGATTCTAATACATAGAAATACTAAAATAAATACCAGAGTTAATTTAGTAAACACCCAGACCTGGAAATGCAGACATCTAAATGTTCATCACACAAATGCCTGCCACGTTTTTAATCAAACCCGAGCCTCGCGTTTAGTTAGTCAGTGAAGACACTAAGTCCCACAATGTGATAGTGGCAAGCCTATCGCCAACCGGACACATATCCAATACCGAGCAATATTTTTTGACTAGAAATTGGAAAAACCAAATTTTGTTTTTGTTGTCCGACCCGGGATTCGAACCCGGGACCTCATGCACCTAGACCGCTAGATCACATAGGCGATTTTTCTTAATTTGTTTTACTTTTTGATTTTTATTTGTAAGAGGCTAGCTAAAGTATTATATTGCTACTATTACTATTCATTTAAAGCAAGTTATCTCCACCGTTCACGAATAACTAAAACACAAGGGGGAATAACTAAAACTACGGTGAGGCGTAGCGGTACCGACCTCTGTTAAATAAATAAACTCAGTTCTTCTTTATTATTTGTTGATCAATGTTACCAAACGACATAGCAAGCCGTACAATTGACTTTTGTAAAACAACTACATATAGTTGTTTTACAAAAGGATATTTTTGGATAAGGATATACGGATAAACAAACAAGAAGATAGCAAACGTTTATAAGTATTTTTAATTGGATATGTTATCGAATAAGCGTCCTTGATGTCCTGATGGTAAGGGACAGCCGCTGTTAATAGACAATTCGCTGTTTTATCGCATCTGTGCGATCCGATAACAGCGGCCAACGAGAACCTTCCATCCAATTCCAACACTTATTCAAAAAACACCACACTACGTCGTCGCAGTCAGTGTCGGCGACGAAGAACACCTTCGCCAAGTCACTGCACTTCCAATCAATCCACCCAGTAACCAGAGCGCAGTACCAAGTCGAGGTATGGTCTCCCGGGAGTAAGCCCTAGTTGCTGATCTTGTAGAATACAGTCCAATCCATTTCAATAATGATGTCTCAGTTTGAGCACTCCGCTCGTCCACAAAGTCCGACAATTTTGTAAAATTGCTCGCAATATATTAGTCATTAAAATAAATACTTCTAGACACCATACATCAGTAAGTATACCAGCCACCCTACTCTATACAAAAATGATGATGATTACATTTGGCTGCCGGGGAGTTTATTTCGCCGTTTCTTCTCCTGACTGGCTAGGTTTTGAAACGGTGGTAGTTTACGGTAGACAGGGTTAAATTTACTTACATTTTAAAATTGTTTTTAATTTTATATTTCAATCTATAATATAAAAATGAATCGCTAAATGTGTTGGTAAGCGCATAACTTCCGAAAGACTGGATGGATTTGGCTAATTATTTTTTTATTGTTTTAGGTATTATCGGGTGAAGGTTATTTTGTAGAAAAAAACCGGGAAAGTTGCAGGGAAAAGGGAAAAATAATACTTTATTATTTCCCAACCTGACAGGGTGGAATGAAGTTCGCCGGGACAGCTAGTTTGTAATAAATATAAAACTAGTTTTTGTATGAACATTAAAAAATTGTGTTCAAATTTATATAATTACTCTTATAAATATCAAAATATTTGCATACCACAATGTGGTAGAATATGTTGGGACGCTTCAATAATTTTGTAATATCTTCAACACGCATATTCCGCAAATAAATATATTTTCTTTCTTTCTCTAAACCGCAACATGACAGTATCAGACACTGATATAATGGAACTGTATCACATGCGTATTTTATTTTCACAATACTGAATACTGCATTCTAAAAATAGATACTTTTTATAAAGTAGGATAAAAATAGGAAGGCCACATCTCACAGACAAAGGTTCCTAAAAGCTACTCAAGTTGACACTTTGCCCCGACTTAAGTTATTGTAGCCTGCCAAACTGAATACAATATGCGAAAACTCTAGCCGTTCTTTGAGCTTATAACTTCATGTATCCCATTCTCAAAGTCACTTCCCGTTAGTATTTATTGCATGTCCTTCCTGGCTAAATTAATTTCATGAGCGCCTTTTGTAGACGACTTTTAAAGTTTAAAACTTATGTGAGTCTAAGTTTCGCTGGCGCTTTGTATATTATTCAGGGGACTTGGCCTGATACCTAATATGTATGTTTCATGTAGCTCAATAAAAAAGACTTGTGTTATTTTGTTTTGTTATTTTGTTATAGCAAAACTTTTTTTTAACTTTGTAAGTTTGCTAGCATACTATTTTACATATGATATAAGGAACTTGGTCTCAAAATATGTATGTATTTATGTAGCTCAACAAAAAATACTTGTATTATTTTGTCTTGTGTCTCTCTGTAGTTCTGTGGCCTCTGTGGTCTAGTGGTCCAGCATCAGACTTGATTTCTTGAGGTCACGCAATTCCCGGGTCGGGCAACAAAAAAAATAGAAAACTTGTATATTTAATTTTCTAATACGATATTTCGTTTTCTACAACGATATTTCGTTGCTCGGAATAATATATGAACCCGAGTCACGATCGACTTGCCACCTATCATATTGTAGACTTAGTGTGAAGACTAGTCGTGGCTAGTCGTGGATTCCCTGGTTGTGCCTCTGCCTACCCCTTCAGGCATATGGGCGTGAGGATAGTTTGTGTAGGTGGGTGTTATTCTTGTAAATTTTTTCCAGTAATATATCATACAGGGGACTTGACGTGAATATATGTATGTATTTATATAGCACGGTACAGAGAGTTCTAAATTGACTTGTATTGTTTCGTTTTGTGTATTTGGGTGTTGTTTTTTTTTTCAATTTTTGCTAGCAAATTGTTTTTCTAGTTGTGTCAGTTTTGCTGGCATGACATTCTGTATAACCTGATGGAGAATTGACTTAATATATGTATGTATTTATGTATCATAATACAAGGGATTCTAAAAAGTCTTGTAAGGTTTCGTTTTGTGTAGTTGCGTGTTATTTTATTAATGTTCCACATGTGGGTCCAGGTCTTCTGTGTAGAATAGACCGCCTGCCATTGTGCCTGGCAGCTCGTAAGGCAAGCGTAGGTTAAATAGGTCAGTACCACCAACTGGTGATACGGTAATGTGCACCCGCTTGCCTGTACAGCGATTCACTGGCTTATCTATGTCAGCCACCTGATAGTTATATTCTGATCCTGGGGAAGGGTATAATGCTTTTATTTAGGGATAATGCTTCTAAAAGCAAAATTATTTTTCAAATCAATCCTTTAGTTTTGAAGCTTATTTAATACAAACTAACAATCAAATCTGTCTTCTTTATAACCTTTTTATAGACTTTAGAAACTGTAACCACGACGAACCGCTATCTAAGCAAAATAAACGTTTTTGTTATCATTATTCTTGTTCTAACTTATAAAGATAAGTTCTACGTTTACAGTATACAAACCAGTGTTTGAACAATGCATTGATATCATTATATATGTTGTTTTTATTTCATCAACGCTGAATACTATTCAATCTCTTCTAGACTAGATAATGCGTAACGTTATTTTATAATAATTTAATAAATAAAACGTAATTTTATAATAATAAAAAAGGTTTAATATGTTTATAAGGCGTTAACATGTTTATAGACCAAAAATAAGCGCACGAGCTTAAGAGCTTAAAGAAACATAACACATACAATATCAATTGTAATACAATTATTTTGAAATAAAGAAAAAAAAGGAATAAACAGATTGTCTTTAATCGAGTCGTATTGAACGTGGAAAGTGACGTTTAACCATATTTTTAAATGTATTAATATAAGGGGCTTTCCTGACTTCTACAGGGAGCGATTTCCAAAGATTTACTGATAGCGAGGTAAAAGATCGGCTATAATAGTTAGTGCTACGAGAGGGTACGTAGAGAGAAAGAAATAGTTGTATTTTTTTGTAACTAAATTAGTTTGTTATTATTCTAGATATATTTCTGCCCTCCCCTGAATCTCTACTGGTGAATTTGGGCGAGAATCGTGATATGGTCCGAGAGTTGCTCACAATATTGCCCAAACGATATTCCTCGCCTGGCGTTCCAGTCTCGGCATTAGGAGCTGCTCTACAAGCTGCCTACAAACTCATGGTATGTACATAGCCAACAACTACTTCTAACTAATGGTATAGTGCTACTATTTTCGGCTTTACACTTTTTACTCTTTCTACGCTTTATACTTTTATTTTTAATTTGGCTGACCTAATCTAAATTTAAGCGAAATGAATAATTGTGTAACAACTCTATATAGTTATATTTAAAATACATTCGGATTTCCGAATCATTATAGAGTTGTTATTACATAATTGGGAACGTAATATAAAACATCGACAAAGGTAATAGCACATCACTATAAAATTGAACACTAAATATAGCGTTATTGGCAAGCATGAGAACTGTCATGGCGTCATTTTAAATTATCGCGAAAATGAGCATAGACAAAAAAATTGTTATCTCTTTCGTCATACGCAATATCAACATTTGTTAAAAAGAGACAGCGAGAAGTTGTTAAGTTACATGTCGATTCCAACGGTATTTATACAACTGAATTTGCTATAAAAGTTGTTGCACTTCTTTAAATATTCATATTTCTATGAGATTCGGCGGCTAAAGCGACGCTCACACATTAGTTTCTTGATCGGTTAAATTTGTAAACAGGAAATATAACAAGGCGCATAATATAAATAGTATATGTGAATATGCTTGTGATATATCTGTTAGTCAATATATACCAATACATAGAAATACTTAAATATATATCAGAATACATTTAATAAACACCCAGTCCCTCAAATTTGAGACATCAAAATGTCTGTCCTCGTCGGTTTTATGATTATTTTGTTATTAAATTCATTCATACTTCATTCAAGCCAAGTCCTCTAAGGGGTAGGCAGATATGTATTTTACATACATATATAACTGTATCATAAATTATGTTATTAAATACCACGATAAAAAATTGTCATTTCAGGCTCCAACCGGTGGTCGCGTCACAGTCTTCCAAACATGTCTGCCCAATATCCGTCCAGGAGCCTTACAGTCGAGGTAAGAGACAGAGAGAGAGAGGGAGAGAGAGAGAGCAGACTTTTTACAAATTTTTTAATTGTACTTATATTTATATAATTTTTTTGTTTTTTTTTCATGTTTGATATGTTTATAAGTAAATTTAAATATTGTGTTGTAATGAAAGTTTTTGAAACGTTTCAATGTAAAATACTTTTTGTATAATTTGATGGTAGCATAAAAAACTGACGCAGTTACGTTAAAATTAATCTTCCTGTATTTATATTGTTTTAAAGTATGTCATTATTGAGTTTTTTATATTGTTTCTATGTTTAGGTTATTTATTTATTGTGCATGATGCCTCCTACTGTTTCATCACAGATTCTAAATTTTAGGGTTGGCAGGAAGAAATCTGTAGACCTAGAGATAAGCCCACCTTTTGTGCATTTCTGTTTATCACTGTCCATATTTTAAGTCATAAATTGTGTACAATAAAGAATTAAATAAATTAATTAATTAAATGACCTAATATATTTAAAAGAAAGTCGTGGTAGTTATACTATTTACAACTTAAAAAGCTTTAGCCGAAGCGGTTTTGCTGAAATTTTAGCGGGAGGTAGCTTAGAACTTGGAGACGGACAATGTTAATATTTTTTATGATTTATGTGTAATAATATTACATATCCCTTTGGCGCACTTGTTTGACATATTTCTGCATCGCCACAATATTAACATATTTCAACAGCAGAGTAAAATAAATAATCTGATATTGTTTGAATATGATCTCTCATTTCCCCTAGTCGTTGCATCCCGCTTGAGCGAATAGACTAATTTTGCTAATTTTTTTTTGTTGTGTTATTTATTTGTTAGAAGGTCATATGAAAAAATAAATTCAAAGTTAAGACAGAATAACTTTTGTCGGCTCAGCTAGTTATATTAATAATTAAACGACCGAGTCAACTTGTATCGCTTGACAATAGCAGTTACTAACAGTTTGCATGTACACAATTTATGCCCGGTTCCTATATTTAAAAAACGAGTCGTTTTGATTACGGATGGTAGTATTTTGTACGCTTATGCCCGGTTCCTATATTCAAAAAACGAGTCGTTTTGATTACGGATGGTAGTATTTTGTACGCTTATGCCCGGTTCCTATATTCAAAAAACGCGTTTGTTTTCTCATACTTCTTTATCGAAGTTTCACTGAAAAAACCAGCTGATATGAGTTGAGAGCATTTTTTTCATAATAGCGACTTAAATAGTTAAATGCTTTTGCTACTTGACATTTAGACAACATTATTTATCTAAAAAGTTGTGTAACTTTAAAAGTTAAATAAAAATAGCAATCAATCTTAGTTAAGTACACGAAGTAGAAGTTAATTATTAAAGGTCCGGAAATCCCTTCTACTGTAATAAAATGAAGCTCACAAAGAGGAACAAGAAAGACTACGATTTCGAGTTAACCGACGAAAATAAGTATGTATTTAAACAATATTCAGAATTTGCGTAGGTTTAAGCTTTTCAGGCCACTTGTTCTTTAGATAATTGTAAGCTTAATTAATATAATATCTTGACTACTTCGCTAACCAACTCCAAAAGGCAGAGGTTCTCAATTCTGCATGTTTTTGAATGTTTGTTACGCGGTTACTCAACACAAACATAGACAACTAATTTCGATTATTTTATTTTAACCCTCTACGGAAAACAAGATAACTTTGAACGGATGAACCGATTTTGATGAAGTTTTTTTATTTGAAATCTGACAAGATCTAGATGGTACTTAGTTATTATATATATTATTATGTATAGGTTTTGTAGAGGGTTTAGTGATTTTTTTAAATTTTTAGATGTGACATAAATTTGACCACAAACCGAGAAGTATACTATACTAATGTTATAGAGAGGAAAGGTTTGATTTTTCGTTTGTTTATTTGTTTGTTAGGTCGAAATGAATAGGCTTTGAAACTAAAGGACCAATATCAGAAGTTCTTTCGCCTTTAGAATGATACATTATCCCTGAGTGACATAGGTTTTATTTTCATCAAAATCGTTGCAGTAGAAGCCAAGTTACGCAGGCGAAGCTACGTAAAACTACTAGTGTCGTTATAAAATGGGATTAGGGTTTCTGCAGTTAGGTTTATTTTATAGATGTCTGTTTTTTAACGTCTAGTCAGCGTTTTTTGGATTCGGCTCTGATCAGCTGTAGGTTTTACAGTGCTACCATAGTAATCTTCTTAGCCTACTTACCTACACAAAATATGACAGTTGAAACATATTAACATTGTTAAAACAACATTTTTGAATAAATCAGCTTATGAAGCAATTAAATACTGATTAAGCACGCTAGATATCCTGTTGATCTTATTTTGTTACCATGGTTATCTTCCTAGCCTGCGTACTTGGACAAAACATGACTTTTAGAACACAAGAACATTAATTTACTAATTTATTTATCCCATCCGTGGTCTAGCGGTTCAGCGTCGGACTTGATTTAGAAAATTAAAAATATTTTTATCTTCACGCCCAAATCCCAGAAAGGTAAGGAAGAGGCACAACCAGGGCTCCCACAATTAGTCAAAGACACTAAATCCCACAATGCAATAGGTGGCAAGTCTATCGCTTACTGTGCACATATCCGATCCCGGGCAACATTATTTTTATTAGAAAACTGAAAATAGAAAGTTTTTTTGTTTTCCGAACACGGAATCGAACCCGGGACCTCAAGAATACAAATCCGATGCCGGTCCGCTAGACCACAGAGGCGAAATTTAGTATAAGAAATCCAAAAGAAAAACCATATTCTCATAAAAGTCTAGCTATTCTCAAAGAATATTCTAAGCTAAATCTAAAATCACTTATTCCATATTTCTCCATCATCTGTCAAATGGAGGCACAATAAATGTTTATTGTCCTCGAATTACTCAAGTGAGAAACGGTATAAAGAGAAAAGAATAGGGTGTGAGGAAGGGACCACGACAAAAGCAATCCTTCTTGGGACCACCAACCGTGACCGCGCTTACATTAAGGTTATCGTCTCCCGCCAAACCGAATACAAAGACGCCCGAGAAGACCCGATGATTCATGTTACAGACCTATCATAAAATAATTGTTGCAAACTGATATACAGTTTTGAAAGGATCGAGAGAAAATACAATTTTTAAACCAATTTTACAAAAAGAGGTTATACGTTCGATTTTATGCCTACTCGTATGTTTCAATAACAACAAACTTTTTTATGATATTGGAAGGCAAACAAGCAAGCGGATTTCCTGATGGTAAGAAGTTAACGCTTAGAGACACCAAAGGTGGTAATGGTGTGTTGCCAACCTGAGGCCGGGATGAAAGGCCTCGAGAAAGAGTACTATACTAAGCGACTAGCGCCCATAACACCCGCATATAGCTGGTGTTATGGGCGCTAGTCAACGATTCCAATACATATAAATACATAAATAGATATCAGAACCAACACATTTAATAAACACCCAGACCCGGAAATGTAGACATCTAAACATTCGTCATACAAATGCCTGCCCTCTCGGGAATCAAACCTGAGCCTCGCTGTTGGTCGTTGTAGTCAGGCGTCTGCAATAGCTACTCGACCAACGAAGTGGTCATCTTTTCAAGTCATCGAAGTGGTCAATGCGAACTGCCAGCACTACTAAATAGCGGACTAAATATTTTAATAAAACACACTCGATACCATAGCAAAGGGATTCGAGATTTAAAAGTAAAAGTATCTTCACGCCCATATCGCCGAGAGGGCAGAGGCACAACCACAACCACGACTTGCCAAGACACCGATTCCCACAATGTGATAGGTGGCAAGCCTATCGCCAACCGAGCACACAACCAATACCAAGCAACATTTTTTTGTTAGAAATTTGGATAAAACCACATTCTCTCTTTATTGCCCAACCTAGGAATCGAACCGGGGACCTCATGAAGTCAAGTCCAACACCTGGACCGCTAGACCACAGAGGCGATCGACATTTGACATATTTTAAATTACTGTAATAAAAATGAAATCCAATATTTCCGCCAATACTAGTTTTATTTGTTTTATTCCAATGTGCTTATTAGATACGCTATGCTAAAAGCTTGTTTTAAAAAATGTATTTATGTTTTATTATTCGACTATTTCGCTGGATGACTGAATATGTGACATCATCAGGGGTCAGATTCGACACATGGCTGCAAAAGGGCATTGGTGTTTAAAGCTGACAACTAACGTATTTTTGGATCATCAATTAGGTAGTATAATTTGTTTAGAGATTACGTGCGGCATTATAAAGAGTAAAATGGCCTTAATATACCTGTGTATATATGAAATTAAATATTACATAATTTTGGTACATTATTGTTTTTAATAAAAAAGTTATCGGAAGGCAAACAATTTCCTGATGGTAAGAAATTCACACCGCCTAGAGACACCAAAACTGGTAATGGTACGTTGCCAACCTGAGGCCAGGATGGTAGGCCTTGAGCAACCTTATAGGCTACCTTACCGTAACAAAATATACAAACATTCGCATTTATAATATTAATAGGATTTCCGCAGTTAAGTTGGTATACCGTACTTTAGGTATAAAAGTCCAGTTTGCCGATCTCGCTCACATGGCGTAACCTTGTTAAAATATAATTTACTGATACGGTACTCATTTTTCCACATTTGCCACGTATTCTCAGAGTGCAATAAATTTTAATATTGCAAGAGAAATGCAATTTTACAAGCAAGTTTGTTATATCTCTTATTCTAGTATGGCTTGTTCATTCACCGTATTTTTAATCCGGATATACGAGATATATAGGTATATAGGATATATAGATCCAGATATCTTGTAACAAACATCTCATAAAATAATTTTAAAACGTCCTAGCAATGACTTACTTTTTATTTTCTGGAATGCATATGGCCCAACTGTACAATAATTGGTAGGAGCCACCTTTTAGGCATGACAAGCCTGTGCCAGAGGATTCCGCTATTCTAAAATTACAATTTTCCCTAGACAGATGTAAACATTATTGAAAATCTAATATAATTTGAAAAATAAATTTTCTTTCAACTAATAAAAGTAAAGCATAAACATAATCAGTTTTGTAGTTATAAACATAAATAGTTACATAATTTTACACATTACATAGTTATAATACTAGTGTGTGTGTGTGTATGTGTGTGTGTGTGTGTGTGTGTATGTGTGCGTGTGTATACGTGTGTAAGAGTTTCCTTGTAAGTTTACCGTTATAAAATATAAGCAAGCAGTTATGTGAAATTTTGTAAAAAAAGCCTTAATATCGTCGTACGAAAGTGAATTTAACCAATTTGTGGTAATTGTTGTACAATCATGATTATTGTTGCCATGTATATCTAATTTTTTTGTTTATTTTATTATATAAAAACACAAGCGCCATCTAAATTGAATTTTTGCGAACTTTGTTTTTACATTTGGTAGCGAAATTACATTTTTTATTCGTCTAGATATTTCTGAATTTTGGTGATTATGATATTCTACAACCTTACGGGTTCGCATAATTGTTCGCAGTATGTTTTCGTCATGCGTTTCAGTCAACGATAGAAACACATGAAACATCTAAATGCTCATTATACAAATACCTACCCCTGTCGGAATCAAACCCGAGCCGTGTTGTTGGTGGTATATTTAGGGGTGTATATTAGCTGCTCCACCTACGAGGCAGTCAATGTGTATAATATAATATAGTATAGAAGTGTACAAGTAGGTTCCTATAAACACGTACTCAGTTGTGGTAATAGTGTGTATCTATTTGAGTTGTCATTACATATACTGTAAATTAAATACATATTAATATTATTTATATATTAATGCGAAAGTCTGTATTTGTTGCTTTTTCACGTTTAAGCTGAACCGGTTTTTATGAAATCTGATATGCATAAAGTTAAAGATCTGTAAAAACATAATCAATTTCTTTTCTTTAATCTACCCTCATACTATAACAAAAGATTGTATGTACATCGTAACTATAATACACATTTTTTTTATGTTATAGGAAGGCAAACAAGCAGACGGATTTCCTGATGGTAAGAAATTCACGCCGCCTAGAGACACCAAAGATGGTAATGTTGCGTTGCCAACCTAAGGTCAGGGTGTTAGGCCTCGAGCAAAAGTAAGTTTACCGGATACCTTACCCTCCGAACCGGAACACGTCATGACGTTATGGCGGCAGGAATAGGTAAGGCGGTGGTATTAATCCGGGCGAGTCGCTGCGAAACTCTACCACCTATTCAGATGTCACGGTGTTAGTGATGATAAGCCTATGCTCGCCTTTTACGAGCTGCCTGGCAAGAAAGGCAGATGGTCTATTCTGCAAAGAAGCCCGGACCAACTTACGGACGGACGGACGTTCGTAATATGTATTACATTGTATAGCAAGGTTTCTCAAAGTGGGATCATGGAGCACTAAAGGGTCATTAAGTGATGATTAGGTAACTAATTACTTAATGTGATGCTTATTATTTCTTGTTTGTTTTTTGTTCTTTATGTAGGAGTCCGAGGTATTTTTAAACTTCATGTAACTGTTTTTTTTTTTTTGTAAATGGTTCGTGCTTATAAAAAAATTAAGGACCCATGCTTTATAGTAAAGAAGCTAATATAATAAAAATAAATACGTTAAAAACACACTTCTAAACTAAAAAGTAAAAATGATAAAGATTTAATATTAATTATATACTACCTATTATATGCATGTGTGTGTGCCATTTCTGATAGATTTGAAGTCGCTGCCAAGCCTTAAACTAATAATTATGTTACAAGTAACTATTAATTTGGCTTAGCACCGACTTCAAACCTTTTAGTAAATGGCACATACATATAATAGGTAGTATACAAGCAATGTTAAATCTTTACTATTTTTAAAAGCTTTTATTAAACTTGCAATGTATGTATTTTAGTTCGGATAGAATCTTTGAACTCAATACTGAAGCAGACATTTTCAACCGCTCGCACCTACTCAGATGTGACGTTGTTAATGATGATAAGCCTATGCTGGCCTTTTACGAGCAGCCTGGCGGGAAGGTACATGGTCTATTTTGCAAAGGAGCCCGGACCAACACGGGAAAACTTTATTTAAGCCGTAAATATATTTTTATAATATCTGAAAGGAGCCTTACAGCTTATTAAAATTTCAGCGACATGACGAAAATTAAAATTGATTTAATCGAGACTGAATTAATTCGGTGCATTTAAATCCCACTTGCATGTCGGTGAATGAGTGACATATTTCACAGTTCTTCGGGGCGACTTCCCGAATATTGATCAGCTGAATCTCTCATACCGCAGCGCCAGATGCTCACTGGAAATTACTTTTAAATAAATCTGCTGAATTTGTTACCTACGTGAACGCGGTCGGTTCTCATAATAGCTTATTCTGACTTTCAATAGTATATGATTATGCAGTGGTTCTCTTTAGGTCTTCACATTCGGAATTCTTCTTCTTCTTTCTTTCTGTAGGTTTTGGCATTCGCTTTAACATTTTGCCATTAGTCAAGCAGAAATTTGCAACAATTGCATTGAATTGCATTGAATTTACTAAAATTAGGATTCAATTATAATTAGTCTAGTAATTAGTTTGTTTCGCCGTTTCTTCTCCTGACTGGCTAGGCTTGGAAATGGTAGCTTATAGTAGTTAAGGTTTAACCTAACAATATTTAAAAAATTTGTTCAAATATTAAAACATAGTATGTTATAAGTCCTAACAATAAATTTGTATAATTTTAAAGATATTTGCACACCCCAATGTGGTAGAATATGTTGGTATTAATGAATATCTTTTGTAACAGCTTTCAATTTCATCTAATTAAACTAGTTATAAATATAAAGAATTGGCTAAAAAGTTAAAGTGTATGTAACATAGTAGAATACGTTGATATACTTAAATATTTTTGTACCAACATCTTATTTACACACATATTCCGCAAAGAAATAATTTTCTTTCTTTCTTTTTTTCTTTCTAGTCATAAGTCGTCAATAAATCATGTCCAAACGAAATTTTTAACAAAATTATGTTTAAAATGGCGCCCCACAAAAATACATTCACATTGCATACGGATAATTTCCTATCGTTTGTTTCAGGCCCAAAGATTTGTTCGTTTATTTTTATGATATTGGAAGGCAAACAAGCAGACGGATTTCCTGATGGTAAGAAATTCACGCCGCCTAGAGACACCAAAGGTGGTAATGGTGCATTGCATTAGGCCTCGAGCAAAATTAAGTTTACCGGCTACCTTACCCTCCGAACCGGAACACGTTATGACGTTATAGTTATAGTCACGAATAAGTAACGCGGTAGTACCAATCCGGCTGAGTCGCTGCGAAACTCTACCACCTAGTCAGATGTCACAGTGTTAGTGACGCTAAGCCTATGCTCGCCTTTTGCCGGCTGCCTGGCAGGAAGGCAGATTGTCTATTCTGCAAAGGAGCCCGGACTAACACGAGGAAAAACATTGGTTTATTGCGTTTAAATTTTTGAAACGGGATTCTGTAAAGTATTTCCGAATTAACAATTTGAATTAAGTACTTGACATTTTTGAAATCCAACAGAAGAAGATGGGTGTTTGATGTGTCTTTTGTATGTATGGTCATAACTTGTAAACGAAAGAACCGATTTAGATTTGTACTTTTTGTTTGAAAACTAACGAGGTGGAGGTGGTTCCTATCTACATTATGAATATGTTTTGTAGAGGTTTTTAAAAAAATCACTTATAAGTAAGCTCTAAGAACTTTTATTGTACTTGGGATAAGTTTACCCAATTAAAAAAAAACATTTTCTATGCTGATAGCCTTAAATCTTCCGTCCTTCTTTCAATTACGACGAAGTCATCTGGGGTTTCATCTGGGGGTCGTGGGGTCGTATTACTTACTTTTTACAGCCGAAAGGAAAAGAATGGCATAATAAACTTGACAAGTCTATATGTATGCGTGTCTGTCTATGGCACGGATACGGATTTTATGTGATACTATACACAAAAATCTATGTAATATCTACTAATATAGATTTTCCTTGTACTTTGTATATCTATACGTACTTTATATATTTTACTTGAACCCGTGCAAGGAACAATCACTTTTTTAAAGAAAAACTAAAATCATTTTAAAATAAGAAAAATATACTATTGTAATTTGCTTGCTTTTGTCTCTCGCTGACGACTACTCTAACTCTTTGAGCTATCGAAGATTCAAACCATATGTTTAAATTTTAATTTATGTTATATCGAAAGATATTATTATTGAAGTTCAAAATTTCACCGATTTGAATATTCGATAGCTCAAATGGTGGAAAGTATTCGCAAAGCAGCTAGAGACAAATGTGTCGGGTTCACCATTTCATGTTTTTTTTTGTTACGCAAGCGAAGTTATACAATTTTATAGACGAGTAAGTTTCCGAGGATAAATATTCCTTAACCTTTATTTATGGGTACCTACGTTTAAGTAATAACACGGCGAACAAGCACATGGCTACCGTCACCAATAGTGACCTCTTAACACAACAGACATTGTAGGTGCGTTAGGCATCCATAAATGTCAGGTGGTAGTAGATACCTGAACATGATGGTGAGATGTAGGCTTGTAGGCCTATAGACTAACATAATTGGTATGTCATTATAGCGATAGAAATAAGTGAGGCTGGAAAGTTTTAGACGTGTTGCAGCACCGCTTGGTAGTCTTGTTGGTTTTGGAACGAAGTTCCTTATGGCGCGTTGTGAAAGGGGGGTAGACGGAAAAAAATCTCACGAAAAGTTGACACGACACTTTTTGCAATAGTAAGCTATTGTAAGCTGTGCGGCGTGCGCATGTTTCTCTCTCTGTCTCTTCGTTCCATCCCTTAACACCTCTCAACTTTTTTAGGGTTAATTTTTAGCATTTGCTCACCTCTGTCGAAATGCCTGTCAGGAAAGAAGTGTATTCTACATAGGAGACCCGGACTAAAACGGAAAATCTTCAGGGCTAGTTCCACAAATAGTCATATCAAGCGAGCTTGTTCTCATGTGTTTCCATTTGTCAAAATACACTGGATAAAAAGTTAGCAAAGTTCACTACTACAATTAATTGCGACGCCATTAAAAAACCTTTTCTATGTAATTAGTTTCTTAACATGTAAATTTTCTAACTTAATGCTGGAAGGTCAATTCTTGTCATTGAGTTTTCTACAGTAGTCATAAAACTTATACAGAAGAATGCTTTTTTTAAATTAAAAGTCACATGTCTTCTGATGGTAAGAGGCAACCAGGTCCTATAGACACCGTAGATGTTATAGGTTCATCGCTATCCTATATCTGGGGTGATTCCGTGCAAGTATTATTTCACCCATCAGTGCTATTCCAGATTCAAGTTTTTACTAGCAGCAATTACTCCTTACATTCATGTAGATAGACTTTATACCAATAAGAAACGCGTGCATAATCTTGTTACCACGTTTCATTATCACCAGCCGGAGAACGTCCACTGCTAGACATAGGCCTCCCCAAAGAGCGCCACAAGTGACTGTCACCAGACGCTAGTAACCAGCGACTCCCCGCGACTTTGACCAGATCGTCAGTCCACCGGGTGGGAGGTCGTCCAACACTACGTTCTGCGGTGCGGGGCCGCCACTCAAGAACCTACTATAATACTAAGTATGCTACTAAGTAATTAAGGTAATACGTATATAGGTGTAATGAGTTAAACACATAGAATATATATTTTATTTTAAAATATCATAAAATTATATCAACATCTTAAATTTAACATTGATAAACATTGTCACGTTCATACTAGTGATGCGTATAATGATACATTTTAATATTTACATTATAATTACATTAAATATTGTTTGAATATTATTGTCAAAAATTTATTTTCTATTATGAAGGAAAATTCTTTACAGTTTCTTATATTATCGTTATTTTAACGTAAATCAATATTTCAATTGTGTGGTTACTTTTGATAAAATTTAGCCGCCTTATTGATAAACACATAGCTTCAAAGCTATACGTCTGTTTTTCAAATTACATAAATTGTCTCCTTCACCCTAAGGTTGTCTGGCAGAGATCGCTCTGTAGCGATAAGACCGCCTTTGTGCACCTGTGTTAATTAAATATTATAAAATAAAGAATGTGTATTATTTTGGTGCATAATAAAGTGTATTTATTCATTTATTCATTCTGCATTACATTGCAATAAAGATAATCAACGAATGAATGAATAATTAATGAATAACAACTTAATCCACGGAATCGTTTATTCCTTGTTTATTATTAAGACAGTAATTGTGTTTTGTGTGAAAATAATGAAACTCACACTTGTTACTAAAGTTTTCTCGCTTTTGGAATCTATAATTAGTAATTAAGTTGTCATTGTCAATTAAGGAACTTTGTGCATGTTAATATTTAACGAAAACATAACTTAGATAATTATCCAAAGTTGCTATTTTCAAAATACTTTTTTCCACGAATGTCATTCTAATAAAAGTATATAGTTTTATTTATTCCTGACAGTTTTTGATTTTACCCTAACCGTATGTACCAGAGTGATAATAATAAAAGTAAAATAAACGATGTTAATAATTGTAAACTTACAAACATATGATAAAAAATTATCACGTAAAATTGTAACTATTAAAACACGTGTTATAAATTCATCAATAAAAAATAACATTCATTATTATAATAAACACAATCTATTATTAAAATACGATTTTGTCTTCAAATCGTGACGAAAATTAATTAAAAAAATAGACAATAATTCTGTATTTAGCACATAAAATACGTATAATAGCATTATTCATATAAAATGATATGTACCTATTAATCATGAAATATTTGAGCAATAACAAAAGTTTTACATTTTGTAAAAAATCCAATTAAAATGTAAATTCTATTGTTATAATTTAGAACATATTTTTATGATTTTGATAAATATCACGCACCCAATACACAAATCAATTTTGCAGGAGTAAAGATATGCTAGACGTAAAGATATAAATATAAATGTGATAAATACTTACTCGACATATGCTTAGCTTATTCTAAAATATCTCAAACAAATGTTATAAAATAAAAACAAAAGGTTTACGATGATTAAACAGATAAATTTAACATTACAATAACATCACTCAATGAATACTAAGATTTAATTATTTTAAGTAATTTGTTGATTGTGAATGGTTTTTTTAATGTTTTATTGCTATAGCTCAAAGTTTTATCCAATAGTCAAGGTTGTGTATAATTCCCTACACATTTTGATTGTTGAAGTGTGTTTTTCTGGTTAGTGGTGTCATCGAAAGATTTTTTCGCAGTAAAAGATATTTTACATATTGATTCAGACTTTAAACTATACAAATTTTATAAAAATTCGTTTAGTATTTTTTCAAAAAAAGTGAAGAGACAAATCTACAAAAAATATTAACCGTTTTGTATTCTTTATACTTTCAGCAAACATTGCTTTTTAAAAACATTTTATGTACATATATAGTTCCAATTGTTTTATTACATGTAAAAATGGTGTTATTAAAAAGTCGTATATTTAACAAGTAGCTACTACCAATTATGAGAGAATGATACAAAGATTGCTGTTATATTTCTATGTCACCGTATTGTACTTTTCTGTTACAAACCGGGTTAAGTTTTTTGCAACCGGTAATTAAACAATTTTCAGAGCTCCATAGTTTTTACTATTGGCATATTTATACGTGCCAACTTAGTCAAGTCTTGTATTAATAGTAGTAATACCAATTAAAAAGAGTTGAAAGTACACTAAGCTGTCTGTAATCCGCTATACAATTATTAAAAATGCTATAAAATTATTTATAATACATTTTCATAAAGATGGTATGATATGATATGTTTCGCTCGTCATAAATTTAAAACATGCTATTGTAATTTCATGTATTGTTTGGGTTTCAAGAAAAGCGTTTAATTCAATATTCTTACAAACTTTCATAATCATAAAGGTTATAAGCTCTATTACGAAAACTTAAAAGTAACTTATCACTAGCTTAAACATACGATTTTTAATTTGTCACTTTGATGCCAAACACATATTTTATTATTTTGTACAAATAATAGTAAAATGTCAAAAAGGGTCAAATATAAACAATTGAAAACTATTATTATTATAAAACATTTTTTGTCACTTTTATACCAAATTCTAAGCCATTTTTATTCATTTTATTTCAATGCAATCCGTACAAATATATAATGTGCATAGCACAAGCATATAATTTGCTTACTTTTGGGGTTAGATTCAATTTGTCCAGAAATTTATTATTTTAATTTTTGTACAGATATTGACAAATATAAACAATTAAAAACTACTTTTATTACAAAATACGATTTGTCACTTTTATACCAAAAACTTAACAATTTTCATTAATTTTATTCCAATACCATGCATTTTTTTATTATTTGTACAGATATTATCAAATTATAAAAAAAGTTAAATATAGATATTTCAAAATGCTGTTATTACAAAAAATATTCTGGTACACTGTAACAATTTTTTTTAACCTTAATGTCATCATTTCGTGAGAAAAAAAAATAATCGGACATATAGTCATGTCAAATATATTACAGTGTTGCCCTGATAAATGAAATTAAACCAGAGTCAACTCGTTAAAATGAAAGCATTGCAATATTAATTGTATCTCTAATTTACAGAATTTGTATAGCTTGGAAAGTAAAATGAGATATATAAGACTTATGATTTCCAAACGACAAGAACTATTTGCCATTTATATACCATCTTAATATATAAAAAATTTGCGGTCTTCACAAAATTTTCCTATTTTATAGCTTAGAACGTCAAAAAGGATATTTGATCTCCAGAAGGTTAGAATAACCATCTATATAAACTATTAATTTTAATTTACACAATTTTTGTGATGTAGGTATAACAGAATTTACCCATATTATCATAAAACCATTACACAATAGATAAAAATTAGCTTTATTTAGTACATTTAGCCATATCCAATACACAATACATATATAAAGTTCAATGGAACTTTTTAAGAACCATATTCACCGAATGGCAATTTAAATCTATTCGGAAGACTTTATTCTGTTTTCTATTTTATTAATCTATAATCCTTTAAATTAAAATATATACTTATTTTTATAGACATAAGTATACAATAATCGTATTATAAACCCTTAATAAGGCGAAGAGCTTAAAGTAAAAATAGGCTACAAGGGAAATCACTTTTCACAGACTTTTTAACAAACAAAACAAAAGTTATAAAGCAAACAAAAATTAACATAATTATGTCATATTTATGTAACAAACATTTTCTGTCAGTATTTTTATTATCATTTTACCAAACAAATCAAAATACATAAATAACAATATCATATTACGATATCAATATAATTTATAAAAAAAACCTGTAACATCCATTTTTATACTACGTAGGTAATATAAATAATGACTGTTATTATCATTTACAACTAACTGTCATTTCATTGGAAATTTAGTTTATAAAAATATGTAACAACGAACGAATAGTTATGGAAAAGTATTAAAACATACATAAATTCTAACAGTTTTCAAATTTTAACATTTGAGTTAATTAGGAGTAAGCCGAAAAAATCTTAACCTTCGCCTTTTCTCTTTGACCTTTTATAAAAATAAAACTCATTCGTTCTACGGATTGGTGGTTGCTGTTAAACCCTTTCAATTGCATTGTATTCCACCTCACCTTATTTAGGGGTTATATAATTATATAATTATAACCCCTAAATAATAAAATAAAAGAATTATAAAACATTCATTTTATTCTTATATATATTCAATATTCTACAACTCTGTTCATTTTGCCTTTTATTAAAGAAAAAAATGAATGAGAACTTGCGATTCTGATCAGGAACATATTCTTTTGCTCCAATTTATTAAAAAAAACATTTTTGTTACTACAATCTAAAAAATGTCTTAATATGTATAGTCTATATTAATAAAATATAGCAAATAGGTACGTATATTAAATAATAACATGAAATACTTAATTTCACAATGTATACTAAAATTCGTATATTTTATACTAGATATATGTCACTAATATGTTATGTTGGTCTATAAATTATTGTCCTAAATTATCATATTGTCATGTACAAAATACAATTACATCCTTATTAATAGTTAAACTAACATTTCTGTTTACAAAATTTGTAATTTTTCACAAAATAACGAAGAAAATATTCTTAATTTAACATTCATAAAGTTTAAAATACACGAAGTCACAAAAGCAATTAAACATGATAATATTTATAGTTCATTGCATAATGATATGGTTACATTGATATAAGTTACTGATATTTTTTGTAAAATAACACAAGTATTATTGTCAAAATTTCCTTATTTTTTTGTAACTTACTTTAAAGCCAAACTAACTACATTTCCACAGCTTAACAGAGTGAAATTTCTTACGAATAAAATCATTTAGACACTGACCATCTTATTTTCCATCTTTATCAAACATAGACTTGATTAGGAGTAAACTTAGGTTAATGTTATACTCTGTATCTCATTGTAATAAAAACTATAATACCAGATTAAACCTTGGATTACTTTAGTCCATTAATAAGGTAGTGAAAGCTTATCGACATACAAAAACTTATGTTTTTTCGCCCAGTAGCATATAACTGCAGTTTGTCGATATTTAGATTTGAACTGTTGGTTTAGATTTATTTCGTGATCACTTTATATTTAATGACTTCCAAAAGAAGTTATATTTTTGACTATTTTGAAGTTGTATTTCTCTGTTAACAGATTTCTATGTCGTTTATAAACCGACTTAAAAAAATCTTTTTATGTAAAACAGCGTTCCATGGTGGTCCCATTTTTTTATGATATTGGAAGGCAAACAAGGTGGCGAATTTCCTGATGGTAAAAAATTCACGACGCCTAGAGACACCAAAGGTGGTAATGGTGCATTGCCAACCTGAGACCGGGATGTTAGGCCTCGAGCAAAAGAAAGTTTACCGGCTACCTTATCTTCCGAACCAGAACACATCAACGGAAAGCACTGACGTAGCAGGAATAGGTAGGGCGGTGATACTAATCTGGGCAAGTCGCCACAAAACTCCACCACTTAGCCAAATGTTACAGTGTTAGTGACGATAAATCTTTGCTCGCCTTTTACGAGCTGCCTGGCAAGAAGGCAGATGATCTATTCTGCAAAGGAGCCCGGACTAACACCGGGAAAATACTACCAAGTCTGGATTTAAAATTCGAAAATAATACTACCAATATAACTACAATAAGTATTTTTTGATTAATATATTCGATTTCGGATCGAATACCGATAACCAAATTCGGTTTTTTGCTTTTTCACTGCACTAAAATTATTATCGATGAAGCTTTCAGTGTCAATGACAATTTTATTCGCAAGTATAAGCAACGTAGTCTAATGATATTTCACAACAGTATTAACATCTCAATGTTCAAATTGTTTACAACAAACTTCCAAATACTTATTACTATTAAAAATTCAACAGCCATAATTTCATCACTGTATGTGTTGCAGGATAATTACAAAAGCTACTTCCATTAAACTTCTGGTCTTTAGTAGGTCGAGGGGCTAGTACACACGTAACTTTATCGACTTATCGCGAGGCTCAGGTTCGATTTCCAACAGGAGCCGGCATGTATAACATTTAGATGTCTGCATTTCTGGATCTCGGTTTTCATTCAATTTATTAATACTCGTATATAAGTATTTTCACCTATAAGAATCGTTGAACTATAAACAAACATGTAATTTGTTATCAATTTCTGTAATTTATCCAGTGATGCTTATTTATTATTTTATTTTTTACGATGAAATTTGAATGCAATTTTTTAAAATATTTTTATGAATATGAACTAAAATTTTCTCATGTAACGAGCGTGCGATAATCGCTCGTGCTAAACTAATGACGTAAAAATAAACAAATAAATAATGTCTAAAATCGTAAATGACTGAGTGAAAAAAAAATTGAATTCAACAACATTAACTAATTCGCAAACGTGGAATCAACGAGTTACTTTAAGGTAGGAAAACTTGGTTGTGTCAGAAAAAGCATAAAAGAACTGTAAACGTGGTCGAAATGCGAGTTTCGGTGTGTGCTCGCATTATTCTTCTTTATTAACACAATGAAAGTGGGATAAAAAGAATGTCTTGGTATAAAAAATTAAAATGGTATCTACCATTGTCTTCGTCATGTGGAAAGAATGTCAAATGAAAGATTGACAAAATATATGTATAATGCAAATGGGGATGATTGTAGGTATGCAAGAACCCGTGGCGACCTAAGTTCAAGTGTCAGACAAAGATAAACATACACACTCACACATAAACATGCACACACTCACGCACACACACAGACACGAAAGAAAGAAAGAGGCGCGTCAAACTGAAACATCTTAAGCAATGACCCAATAATTAGCCCTCTTTTTTTCTAAATAAAACCCATAAATCCGTTTCAAATAATACAAAACAGAAAATTTGACGACGTGTTTGAAGTATAAACGAATATTTTTACAGCTTCGTGATATCTGTTTACGAATCGTGAACGAATAGTCAAAATAAACATTTTACAAGGAAGTGTGTGTAAGAGTTGATTTTCAAAGATTGAATTATTTATTTTCGACATCATTACAGTCACAGAAGAGAGAAAAATTCGTATGATATGTAAAGGTAAAATAAGTAAGAAAAACTCATCTTTCTGCGGCCGCATACTAGGTCTGTAGAAATAATGCATGTACATGTAGTAATTAAGCCTTTGAAACCAATAGGTTTTATATTTATATAAATTAAAGTATCTTCACGCACATATCCCCGAAGGGCAGGGGCACAACCAGGGCACCCATGACTAGACGAAGACACTAAGTACTACAATGTGATAGGTAACAAGACTATTGGCAACCGGGCACATATCCATTATCCAATTTCGAGCATATTTTTAATAGAAAATTTAAAATATACATTTTCTATTTTTTAGCTGCCCGACCCGGAGATCGAACGCGGGACCTCAAGTAGTCAAGTCCGACGCCAGACCGCTAGACCACAGAGGCGATTTAAGTAAAACTTACCTCAGAATTTATTTCATAGGTATAGAATATGGCTTTATACATGTATACTTTAAAGCTCATTTAGCGGAATCTGTTTTAAGATTGTTTTGTAAAATTTTTTCGAGAATCGCTAGCAATAAAAAAAACCAGTTAGTAAAATATCCACAGTTCTTTACAAGCCAACGAATATTTTTTTAAATTTTATTTTATTTTAAACATTTTGATTACATCGTTTTGTACAACAAATATATCTCCATAAATGTTTTTTTTTTGATAACCCTTGCTTCCTATCTACAAAACATCTAAGATCAATCTCGTTAATGCCACTTTTAAAACAAAAGCCCCATCGAAGTCGGTTTATTCGTTCAAAAGTTATGTTGTCTCAGACATACAAAGAGATATTAAACTTATAACACTTCTTTATTCCATGGTGTGTTAGTTAATTTAGCCATTCTATATATAGATTTTGTAATTATTCCACAACATATACATAGCTTAATCCAAATATGTATAAAATTGAGTTTAGATAAAAGTTACAAAAGAAAACCCAATGGTCATGATAAAAGACATACATGTAGATATATATATTCGTACGGCTTTGTTGTAGCCCACTAAATGTCGAGGTGGACCGGATGGGCGTACTTTCTGTCTTTCCGTCCGTTGCGCATATTCGTTAAATGTGTTATTTGTTGGAGAAAACCTATTCACATTCTGAATATTCGTGTTCAGATTCGTTCGAAGTAAATCAACGTCTAGGGCGTTTTGATTTCTTTCCGGCAGCTTCTTGAGGTGTCGTTTTGGTGCCCGCGTTGTTGTTACAACTGTTGTCGGCCGCTCAGTTGTTGTAGTTGTAGTTGTTGTTGTTGTCGTTGTAGTAGTCGTCTTTTGTGGTGTTTCTGTTGAAGTTCAAATTAACATGATTACAAAAACATTTTATTACCAAAATTCAGACTGGAGATACTCCATGATAACTACGACGTTCATAAAATAAAAATCTGTTAAACTATGGAATTATATACCATTATAATAAAGACCTTTAACCTTAAACCTTTCCTATTCCCACCGCTATAAGTTAGAGCTCGTTACTGTTGCGTCCAGGTTTAATGAGTAAGGCGGACAGTAAACTTACTTCATCATGAAGCTCAACAAGCTGCTGATTGGCAAAATCATACTAGTAAATAAAAAAACTACGTATAAAATACATATACGTAAAAACTAGTACCTATCATATAAATGTGCTATTTACTAATAGGTTTGAAGTATGTGCTAAGACAATTTAATACTCACTTATGATATAATTTTTAGTTTAATGTTTGGCACCGACTTCAAACATATTAAGTAAATAGCATATATAAATAATAGGTAGTATATGATTAATATTAAATCTTTATTGTTATTTTACTATTTAGTTTTGATGTCAGTTTTTTAACGTAGTTATTTTAGTTATAAAAATAGACATCGGGATAAGTGAAAGTAGATAAAAAATGCTCATAAAATTAAAAGTTATGGGCCGAACTGAATCAATTTTTATGGGACTAATTCGAAACTATTCCGATTCAAACAAAAAAGAATTACGTAAATCGGTTCAAAAACCTCGGACAAATCGGTGTACATACATAAAAAATACTTGCCGAATTAAAAACCTCCTCTTTTTTTTAACTCGGTTAATTAATGTTTGTTTCACAGTATTTTTGCTTTTTGTAGTGCTTAGAATACTGTCACACAGACTTTAAGCCAACTTACTCGTTTAGTTATGTCTATTATTAATACGGTAGAATTTACGTAATGAAGAGTTCTTTTTATATCAGCGATCAGCAAACATGCATACGTTTTCTCGTGGGCGAAAAGACGAAAGAGAGAGAGAGACGTGGCAGGATGTTATAGGTCGTGGGTGTCTATATCCAGTGACCGAGACGTCAGGACAATCGTGCAAAAAACCAGCTACTCTAACTTCCGGACCGGAACCTTTCCATAATTTCTCAACTACAAAACTTATGACTGGAAAAAAGGAAAAAAATCAATTGAACTGCGAGTTTATGAATTACATAAAAGTTTTAATTTGTATTTTTTTCTTTTTGTACGGGAACCCGCACAGTAAAGGGAATAAAACATACCCTATAACTTTATCGATGTTACGATCAATTCATCAGATTGGGAATAATCGTAACTGGGAAATAGACAGACAGAGAAATCGACCCACAAAAACTAAACACATTTAAAATGTGTTCTGTTATCTATTTTGAATCGTTTGTTTTTTTATAAATATTTTTAATAGACTTCTCCAAGGTTCAAGATGACATTTAAGTCTTTATTGCATGTAGCACTAGCTATTGACCGCAGCGATGGCCGCGTGGTCCCACAGGAACATTGTTTCGGGATAAAAACTATCATATGTGTAAATCCAAGATACCCTCTTTGTATGTATTAAATTTCTTCATGAAAATCGGTTCAGTATTTTTTGCCGGAAGGAGTAACAAATAATCAAACAAATAAAGTTTCGCATTCATTATACATATTAATAGGATAATGCCAACATATTTTTAAACCTTTGAATACATAAGTCTTTATATGTTATTAAAATGGCTACAGATGTCTTATAATATGTATATAGTTAAATTAATAAATGCAATTAAGGTTTTGAATTAAAAATAAACCAGTACCTATATGCTATATTTTTAAGCATTTACTCATTTTTAAAGGGGGCAAACGGGAAAGTGGAGTACTGGATGGAAAGTTTTCACCGTCACCCATGGACATCCGTTACACATGGATTCTTACAGATGCGTTGCCAACTTTAAAGAAATAAGTACGCTTTCTACTCTACACTGCTCTTAGTTATGCCAGAAGATAAATTTTATGATACAAGCCCATTGTACAATTTGAATTATTATTTGTACCTACTAAATTTTGTGTAAAAAATATATATTAATATGCATAATTTAGTACAGTAGAATTTCAAAAACCAATTCCTACTATTTCATAGGGCACCGCGTCTCGATTTAATAATTCTTTTTTCAAAAAATAGCAAATAATTCCAAAATGGTACCATGTAAATTTTATCAACATCCTATAAGTTGTCGTCCGTTAGTTTTCACTTATCTTTTATCTAAACATGAGTAATTTAAAAATGTATACACTATCCAGTATAAATCAAAAACCACTAGTCGGGTTGTGCTAAACTTATATGTAACCACCAGGAAATCCTACCTATTTATCAAAGTACCAATATTCAAAACCAGTTAGCTGTTTTATGTAACAAACATATAAAAAACATACAGTCGAATTAAGAACTTTCTTTTTTGGACTCGGTCAAAAGATACACCCAAAAATTTATTTTACTAGTTAAAATATTAAAGAATCTCGTACATACCTTTTAATGTAATCGTAGCATTTGCAGCCCCATAGGCATTCCCAGCTGTGCATATATATTCACCGAAATCGGTTTTCCTCAGCCGATTTATCGTCAGATTCATTCGAATCGCATACTCGTTCAGAATATATTCCGATATGATGTACTTCGAACTGTTCAAGAGCTTCGCACCTGTTTTGAATAAATAAACTTTTCAGTTGCCAACAATAGTGAAGTGCCGAGAAAATTTAAAGTTGAATCGATTGTGCTGCTGTGAATACGGGTACAACTTCCATTAAGGTACATTAAGGTTGAAATGTTTTGAAACATGAGTAAGTACTTTCTGAGGATATTTTTTATAAGGTGTTTATTAAATTTGGGTTGGTATCTATCTTTCTGTCTTTTTATATATTACTATCTATAATAATACACATGACACAGCCTTACAATTTTCTTACTTTTAAGTTAGTTAGGTAGATATTTATTTATTAATGTAAGTTAATTCCATTAAGGTACATTAAGGGCGAAATGTTTTTAAACATGAGTAAGTGCTTTCTAAGGATTTTTTTAAGATGTTTAATAATTTTGTGTTGGTATATATCTTTCTGCCTTTCTGTATATTACTATCGATAATAATACACATGACACAGCCATACAATTTTCTTACTTTTAAGTTACTTAGGTAGATACTTATTTATCAATATAAGTTAATTCCATTAAGGTACATTAAGATTGAAATGTTTTGAAATATGAGTAAGTGCTTTCTAAGGATATTTTTTTAGTGTTTATGTAACTTTTTATTATGATATTGGAAGGCAAACATGCAGACGGATTTCCTGATGGTAAGAAATGTACGCCGCCTAGAGACACCAAAGGTGGTAATGGTGCGTTGCCAACCTGAGGCCAGGATGTTAGGCCTCGAGCAAAAGTAAGTTTACCGGCTACCTTACCTTCCAAACCGGACCACGTCATGACATTATGGCGGCAGAAATAGGTAAGGTGGTGGTACCAATCCGGGTGAGTCGCTGAGAGTGAAACTCTACCACCTATTTAGATTTCACGGTGTTAATGACGGTAAGCCTACGCTCGCCTTTTACGAGCTGTCTGGCAGGAAGGCAGATGGTCTATTCTGCGAAGGATCCCAGACCAACACGGGGATAACTTATTCTGATATCTATTTAAGTACTTCTATATATTACTATTATTGACTTATTCCAATAACACAAGCACATATTTTTTTTACTTTGAAGTTAGTTAGGTGGATCTTTATTTGTATGAGTTAAAACCATCTTAGCCTGGAGTTACAAACGTATCTTCAGGCCTATATCTCCGAAGTACTAGGCAGAGACACAACCACAACCCACGACTAGCCAAAGACACTAAGTCCCACAATGTGATAGGTGGCAATCTTATCGCCAATCGGGCATTTATCCAGGCCCGAGCTACGTTATTATTAAGAGAAAATTGAAAAAAAATCATTTTCAATTTTTGTCTTGACCGACCCGGGGATCGAACCCGGGACCTCAAGAAGTCAAGTCTAAGTCTGTCACAATATTCGTCCCCGTACTCCTCCGAAAGGGCTTGACCGATTTTCATGAAATTTTGTGAGCATATTGAGTAGGTCTGAGAATCGGCTACTACATATTTTTCATACCCCTCAGGTATAAGGGTGACTCACTCCAATTTTCCCACAAAAATCTCACTAAAATAGCACAACAAAGTCTGCCGGGTCAGCTAGTATTTATGTAAAAGTCATGGTTACCTCCGTGTGCTTCACCTCGTTGCCACGTTGTGAGGGCTCTTGGAGAGGATTCCACATAGCACTGCAATGTGACCTGCATGTCCGCTGCTCGCCATACCACCGTACTGGCCACTCGTACCAATGGTTTAACTATGACAAAAACAAGTTGGTAAAAAGTAAGTATTTTCACACCCATATCCCCGAAGAAGTAGGCAGAGGCACAACCACCCACGACTAGCCGAAGACACTAAGTCCCACAATGTGATAGGTGGCAAGCTTATCGCCAGCCGGGCACATATCCAATCCCGAGCTACTTTTTTTATAAGCAAATTGAAAAAAAAATCAATTTTTTTGTTGCCCGACCTGGGAATTGGACCCGCGGTCATGCAGTCAAGTCCGACAACTGAACCGCTAGACAACAGAGACGATAAAAACATTGCAAAAATTTTTTTTTACTGCAAACATATATTTTCTGGTGGTAATAATAGAAAAAGATGAAGATACTTTTTTTTTCTTAAAAATAGAATGCGCCTAAAACACAAAATATGGAAACGTTTTATTACTGATCTGACTAAATTTCACAGTTTTCTTACTCTCCAGTGGAACACAACGGTAGCGAGCACTTTTTTTTATGACATCGGAAGGCAAATAAGCAGACAGATTTCCTTTTGGTAAGAAACTCACGTCGCCTTAGACACCAAAGGTGGTAATGGTGCGTTGCCAACCTGAGGGCGTGAGCCTCGAGCAAAGGTAAGTTTACCGGCTACCTTACCCTCTGAACCGGATCACGTCAACAGCAAGCGTCGGACGTTATGGCGGCAGGAATAGGTAAGGTAGTGGTACCAATCCGCGTGAGTCACTGCGAAACTACCACCTATTAAAAAAGTAAAAATAATAATAATATCCCTGAACAAATCAACTTTTGACAAGTAACCCCAAAGGAGGCAAAATATATGCTTGTGTTATGGGTGTTAATAAACGATACTAATACATAGAAATACTTAAACAGATACCAGAATAAATTTGATAAATACCCAGACCCGGAACTGCAGACATTTAAATGTTCATCACACAAATGCCTGCCCCCGTCGGGAATCGAACCCGAACCTCGCGGTTGGTCGATGTAGTTAGGCGTGTACGCTAGCCACTCGACCAACGAGGTGGTCAATATTAATAATAGTAGTTTAGACGTCAAACTTAAAACAGTAGTACCAATACGAGCTAGCTTTTAGGACTATTTCAACAAGTCAGCTTCACGGTGCTGATGATAAAAAGCCTCGCCTTTTGCAAGCTGCTTTGTTAAAAGCGGTTGACCTATATTCTTTAGATACGAGGTAAAATATATTCAGTAAATAAATTTCCACCTTAAGTAGTTTCCACTTTCCTTAGGATATAAATCATGAATTCCTGTTATTGTAAGCGGTCGGGAGTGTCATTTCGAGTGTCATGTATCACAGCCCATATATATCTTTACTAACCCACGGCTATTTTATATTTTTTTATGATATTGGAAGGCAACAAGCAGACGGATTTCCTGATGGTAAGAAATTACCGCCGCCTAGAGACACCAAAGGTGGTAATGGTGCATTGCCAACCTGAGGCCGGGATGTTAGGCCTTGAGCAAAAGTAAGTTTACCGGCTACCTTACCCTCCGAACCGGAACACGTCATGACGTTATGGCGGTAGGAATAGTCAGGTGCCGCGGTGTTAGTGACAGTTATCCTTCGCTCGCCTTTTACGAGCTGCCTGGCAGGAAGGCAGATGGTCTATTCTGCAAAGGAGCCCGGACCAACACGGGGAAAAATCACATTCATGACGAAGTTTATGAGAATGATCGTAATACACAAACTAAGCAAGAAAATTTAATATGGACGGTTTTGAATCGAATATTCAAATGTTGAATTGAGCAATTTCTACACATCACTTTGGAATTTTATGCTAGCCATTCCGGCGAATTTGTTCTACTTGATTACCAGTAGGAATCCACCGCCTTACCGATTCCTACTACCACAATCACAGTGTTTAGCATTGTCATGTTCTAATCTGGGCGTTGTTTAGTATTGTCATGACCCGATGTGGGCATCCTCCGTGTTGGTCCGGGCTCCTTTGTAGAATAGACCATCTGCCTTCCTGTGCCAGGCAGCTCGTAAAAAACGAGCATAGGCTTGCCGTCACTAACACCGTAACTTCTGACTAGGTGGTAGAGTTTTGCAACGACTCACCGGATTGGTACCACCGCCTTACCTATTCCTGCCGCCATAACGTCATAATGTGTTCCAGTTTGGAGGGCAAGGTAGCCGGTAAACTTACTTTTGCTCGAGGCCTAACATCCCGGCCTCTGATTGGCAACGCACCATTACCACCTTTGGTGTCTCTAGGCGGCGGGAATTTCTTACCATCAGGAAATCGGTCTGCTTGTTTGCCTTCTAATGTCATAAAAAAATGTTAGGCAGTAGATTTTTTCATTAGGCTTATGAGCGCGCGGCTACGACAGCACACACGCCTATAACATCCATAGCATTGCCACGGTTTTTTTATCATCAGGATAGTCGTGTGTTTAAAGGCTGTCTTATTACATAAAAAACATAAAATACATTACTTACAAAGCACTGAAACCTCATATCGTCGACTTTTGGTAGGTGGAATGCCGTTGGCGGCAATACAGAGATAAGAGCCCATATCCACTCGTTGGAGGCCCTTCAGCGTCAGTGTAGAGCCCGCGTAGTTGTGGACCTCTAAACAAAAATATTACATACTTTAAATTTTTTTGATTACACATACAGACATACATACGTCTCTTCATGCCAAGTGTCTTGCGGGGTAGGCAGCGAGTATCGAGTGCCAGACCTCACGATCCTGACAAACCTGTCTGGCTTCCTTTACATTAATTACCCTTGCCACCACCCTCGAATAATATCCGAGTGATCTGATCATGGCATGTCAACCTTAGTCTCCCCGGGAACGTAATCCATCCACATTCGTATTGTATGTCTGCTTTGTCAATCTTTGATCTGTCATTCTTTCCACATGACCGAACCAGCGGAGCATGCCCTTCCGCATTTTAACACTAACACTTTATTTCAATTACATCTTTTTTTATAGCCTTCTCTGATATCTTTGTGAAACATACAAGAAAAAGGTTTATTTTTTATTTTCTAATAAAAATAACAAGGCAACGAATATTCTTCCCACCTATAACTTTTTGAAAGTTTCATATATTCGGCTAGTCGCACTTGCCTCAAATGTGCTCTGCCTACATCTTGGGGGATAAGAGCGGTAAGATACTTTCCTACGTCAAGTTCTACGTCAACAATTTACGTGAGATGTTTAAGGGAGGGGGGGAAGGGGTCGATTCAAATCTCACCTAATTTTGCTTGCGTTGGAGAGAGGGGGGTCTCGGCAAATATCACGCAGTTGGTTTTGCTTCAATAACAAAAAAATGCTATTTTGGTCCATTTCATCCATACTGTACATGCTTAAAATTTAATTTTAAGCGTAATCGTAATACGTCATTCACTAATTCCTTCAAAAGAAAATAATTTTATTCATACTTCGACTTTATAAATCTACTGACTGTCAAACCACCGTATTTGTTTTATACCAAATACCACTGTTTTTGTTTTATACCAACAAGCTCAATTTACTTGATTTAGTTGTAATAGACCAGAAGCGCTGCAGCCCACGCTGGAGTGATCTGCATATGAGTCTGCACGACCTTTACTACCACCTCTATACTCTACCAGTTAGATTTTTTCATGTTATTGTAAGCAAACAAGGATTTCCTGATAATCAAAAATTCACGCCGCCTACAGTCACCAAAGATGGTAATGGTGCGTTGCCAACCTGGGGGCGGGATGTTAGGCCTCGAGCAAAAGTAAGTTTACCGGCTACCTTACCACGTCAACAGCAAGCGTCGGACGTTATGGCGACAGGAATAGGTAAGGTAGTGGTACCAATCCGGGCGAGTCGCTGCGAAGCTACCACCTATTAAAAAAGTAAAAATAATAGTAGTAGTTTAGACATCAAACTTAAAACAGTAGTATCAATACGAGCTAGCTTTTAGGACTATTTCAACAACCTGTGATGTTAGGCCTCGAGTAAAAGTAAATGTACTTTATCCTCTAAACCGGAACACGTCAACGACAAGCACATGTTGAAAATCTCACGTGAGATTGGGGGATGGGGGAGGGGGTTGAATAAAATCTCACGACATCTCACAAGGGGGAGATGGAGGGTCAGAAAATGTATAAAAAACATCTCACGTAATTTATGGACGCCCCCCAAGGCGGTGGTACCAATCCGGGCGAGTCGCTGCAAAACTCTACCACCTAGTAATCTATCAAAGTCAAGGTTCCTTTTTTTTAAATTAGTCAAAAGCCTTTATAAGTCATGTACAGGTATTGTATCCAGGGGTATTAGCCTAGATTTAACTACCCCTACATAAACCAAAAAGAGACAAAAGCTCCACCGCTTTAAATCCATCGCAACAGAAAATTAAAGCTTTAAATTATAAAACAATAAAAAGGTCGACGTGACTGTTTTTCAGTAATGAAACATTAATCTAAAAAAGCAATAATTTATGCAACGTGACATTTATCACCAGATCGTAAAGGAAAAACCGCGCTGGCTCGCAAAATCTGCGACAAAGGGAGCCCGTGCCAAACCTATGTCCGCCATATGTAAACTATCCTACGCGCAAGGATAATTCACTCAAACGAGCCCTTTTAAAAGCAATACTTGCAACGATATGCGATATCAATTCTAATTCAGTTTTATAGATTACTAGCACGGTTATGAAATATACATATAAATACCATACAATTACCATACAAATACATACCTTTCACAGAATAGCTATCTGCCTTCCTGCCGGGCAGGTCGTGAAAGGCGAGCATAGGCTTACCGTCACTAACACCGTGACATCTGACTAGGTGGTAGAGTTTTGCAGCGACTCACCCGGATTGGTACCACCACTGCCGTAATTATTCCTGCCGCCATAAAGTCATGACGTGTTTCGGTTCGGAGGGTAAGGTAGCCGGTAAACTTACTTTTGCTCATGGCCTGACATTCCCGCCTCAGGTTGGCAATGCACCATTACCACCTTTGGTGTCTCTGGGCAGCGTGAATTTCTTTACATCAGAAAATCCGTCTGCTTGTTTGCCTTCCAAAATCATAAAAAAATATATACTAGCTGTTTCAGCGAACTTGCATGGAAAAATATTAATTTAAAATAATAGCCAAACCAGATGAAAGGTATCCCATCTCCTTCTCCTGATGCTAAGCTACCTCTCCATTAAACTTAAACCAAACCAGTTAAACCGTTCTTCAGTTATACTTTTATATATATATGTAGATATTTTAACCGTAATTTATGAGCACAATAATCCTTTTTAACAAATTAAAACTCATTTGTGACGTTGGAATCTAACTACAAATACGACACGGTTTATAACACAAGAGGTTACGTTTCTTATTCGACATTACATATTATTATAACACATGTCTTCCCAAATACGTAAATTAAAAGTACCTAAGCAGTAAGCAGAGTAAAGGTAAAAGCAAGGTAGATTTTGATGGTATTGATTAAATTTTAAAATATTTACTATACGGATAAACAAAGAAAAATCATTTAAGAAAAAATATTATTTGTAATTTTTATGCAGAGTACTTGTTACTATATTGTCTGCACCCAAAATTTTCTTGCCTACTTGGATAATCATTCTTTAAACAAAAAGAACAATGTATAAAACTTACTATTAACAAACATACAATCACAACAAAATGTAACTAATCAAAATTCAAAGCCAACATTATTAACACGTTAGATATCAAAGTAATTCAAGCCAGAAAAGTTAACAAATCAGTGAGTCCCTGAATCACGTAGACACGTACGTACTACTCACATATTAATTAACTCCCCATCCCTAATCTTATTGTAATCGCAACATTACTCTGGCAATCCGTTGTTAAACAGTAGGGTGTCAAATTAAATTTGAATTGGAACAATTTATAACTTTATTATGGAATTTCGACCCCTATCCAAAGCGTCGGCTGCAGACATAAAATACTGCGCATATGATAATGACTCCAGCTTTTTTGTATTTTTGAGGATTTCCATTTTAGGCACTAGCCAATCCAGTGAACTTTGTATTCCTTGACTTTTAGTAGCTACTATTTTTTTTAATTTGGCATTAACAGTTTGTATCGATTATTGCTTTTTTTCGGATCTAACTATAACTAAAAAACATAAAAAAATAGCAAAATCGTTCCATTAGGTAAGACGTGACGCGATGGCCATGCCATGATGGCAATGGGGATTTGTTTCTATATACTTACAGGTAATTTAAAGAGATAACCTTTAGGTTAATATATAATAATAAGGACCCCTGAAAAACCTATATGGAATGAAACTACGAACCAAAAAAAATCGCATCTAAACCGGTAAATCCGTTCAAAATCTATGTTATCAGAGATTCACCCGCACACTCCTCATTTTTCTTTCTCGCGTTGTTATTTTTAGGAAAAATTTTCTTCAAAAGTGAGTACAATTATCCCTTTATCGTGAATATCGTGAATAAGGTTGTAGCGTTATTGGTACGATTTTTTTCACCGCCTTACCCATTTTTGGTGTAGTCAAAAGTCTTTACTTTCATTTTTCAGTCCTAAGGTTAGGTTGATCGATAAACTTACAAAAGAGGCTCAATTCCTTAGCCTCGGGTTAGCTACGTACCAGTACTATCCTCTATGTCTATCAACAACGTGGATTTTTGACCTCATGAAATATATCAATTAATTATCTGTGTTTTTTTTTCAATGTTATAAAAAAGGGGCCAGTGACATGACAAATTAATCTTTCGACCTGACAGACCAGCAACTGCCTCATTATTTGGAGCTTTGCTTTTGCAAATAAGATTAAAGGAAAATGTAAAAGTTTCAACTTTTTAAGGAACGGACTTTTTTTACTCTTTGATTTGGATAGGAATTTAACTTAAACGTAGTAAAAAGAAAAAAAACGAGTCCAATATCATTACTATAGCGTTTTAGCAAACAAAAGTAATCATTATTGAATATGACTTAAAATACTTTTCGAAACATAATATGTATGAGGGACCTTCCGTAAATGACATAATTCATAAAAAAAACATCACAATCCATTCCAATGTGCTGAGATAATTGCTTAATAAGAGAAATAATCGTTTAAAATTACCGAGGCATATTCGAAAATATTAAAGAATTTGATATGGTAGGTAGATGTGAGTCTAGAGAAATCTTGGATAACACTGGCAATATTTTAGTAAATTTGTGTAGATTTTAACAAAATTGAAATACCATTCCCGGCTTTAGTGTGGCAACGCACCATTACCACCTTTGGTGTCTCTAGGTGGCGTGAAATTCCTACCATTATGAAATCCGTGTGCCTTCCAATATCATAAAAAGCCCAAACGAGAAAATTTACATCGTTTAAGCGAAGTGAAAATTGCAGAAAACCTACTTTGGTTTCACACAGAAATTGAGTATTTTCTTCAATCTATTCGAAATTCCCATCATCAGATCTAGACTTGATTGTGATGGAAACACTCTAGATATACATACTTAAAAAAGAAGTTTCAAGATAAGTTACAAATGATGGAAAAAAATGATTATTAACATCTACATATATATCAATTGCTGTTCTTAAGTCTCGCTAAAACTCGAGAACGGCTGAATCGATAAGGTTAATTTTGGTTTTGAATTATTTGTTCAAATGGGAAACAAGACAAATTACAACGGGAAAAACTGCAAGGAAACTAGGAAAAAGAAAAGTTTGACTTATGGGAAAAGTGTAAAAAGCAAACTGAACGTATAGAATAAAGTTCGCCGGGACAGCCAGTGCGTAATAAAGATGTATTTGTAATTGACGTAGAGGTCAAACGCGTAACCTTTTTTGAAGTCGGTCAATAAATGAAATAGCTACATGTGATTTAATACCATTTACAAACAAGTTTATCCTTGTACATCGACCATGCGTTAAAGATTGATTAACCTACGATTTCTTGTGTCTTGTGCCGAAATAAAATTCTTTTTCGGGAGTTTATTCGTTTTTAAGATCATTTACTTTGACGGGGAAACATTTCAAGTTCAGTCCCCGATTATTGCTGCTTGAATGAACCGTATAGATCGGCAATGTGTTGAAAAGTATAGCGCCATTGCCAGTAAATCGTTGCCGAAAATCATTTGTTGTATTCGAAAGTAAAATAGGCGAAAACAGGATTAGTTATGACGACTAGGTGGTAAAGTTCAGATAGGCCAGATTGGTACTGGCCTTATCTATTATTGATATAACATGAGCGCTATCCGTTGGTGTGTTCCGACTCAGAGGAAAAGTTGCCGATAAAATTTTGCTCGACGCCTAACATTGCGGTTTCAGGATGCCACCGCAACATTACCACTTTTTGTGTCACTAGGTATCATGTATTTGTTACAATTAGGAAATCCATCTAACAGTTTACCTTCTAATTTAAAAAAAAGTAGGTAGAACTCCAGATATAATCGTGACAAAATATTACAATATACTAGTAAATGTAAATGGCGTATACAAATTAAATTTCTTGTACATATATTTGTTGGATTTGTTTATTTTTTTATAACAGAAGAGGAAAAAGGACAAGAGGGTTACCTGTTACTAAATTACCATTAGCCACATACATCCGCAATACTAGGAGTATCACAAATGCGTTGCCGATCTTTCGGAAATAATAAGTTCTATTCTTGAAGATAAAGTCGCATCTATTTGCAAACCCCCTTCTCTCTCAAATATAGAGAATTATAACAATAATTTGAAGCATACTTCCATTTTTGCAACAGCAGATTAAAGGTTTTTAAAGTCAAATATTCTTAAGCTTCGATAGATCTTTCGGAGTAGGTATTAATACAGTTAAATCCCTTAGGGGTATAACTCACCGAGACGCCATGGCAACGTGACTAGCGACGTCGCCAACTACATAGTTCGTATTGAGATGCAAAGTCGCCATTCGGTCGCCAAGTGAGTTAGTCGTCATACATCTAAATACGAAGTAGTTGGCGACGTCGCTGACCACGTCGCCACGGCGTCCTGTTGAGGTATGGCCCTTACCTTCATACACACTTGACATAATTCAAATTGAATAATTATTTTCACCGAGATTTAATGGATTTTTAGAATTGAAAAATAAATAAATACGTATCACAAAATTGAGCTTTCCTTTTCTTCCACCGGTGCCACAAAATAGTATTATATATTTATATTGTATTTGACTTTATATCGTTTTATTTTAGATAGTAGAGTGACCAACAAATTTAACGTAGTAGTACACTAAAGTTGATAGAGCATCAGTATAACGGTGTACATCCAACCAAATAAGTACCGAACGTTAAACTCAAACAGTATTTTTATCTTTAGTTTCAAAGTCCTGATGATGCTGTAAAAAGTGAAACCAGTTACTAAAGAGTCACGTAAAGTTGTAAATAAAGTGTATAGTGGATAAGTACAAGTGTTTGCTACAAAAAAAATGTGTTTAATGGACGTGTATATCTATAAAAACCTCCACCTGCATGCTTATTTTCGCAGTGATGTTAGCATTTGCCATTAGTGCATACATTTTCATTAAGTCACATTATTTAGCAAAATGTGTTTAAATTATTTAAAATTAGACTAAAGTCGTCATAAAAAGTCACGTCAGCGTCAAGAGAAGTGCCTTTCATCCACAAGTTCATTTAGTGTGATTTGGCATCAACCAAAAAAAAACAACACACTAATTTCTACATGAATAATTAACTTGTGCACCGTTACTAAAGAAAGTTGTACAAAATGCAACCCAAATTTATAAGTTTTACTCAATACATACAAGAAATCACAATATCAGAAATTACAAAAACATTGCGATCTTCTTTTCTCTTGGTCCCAAAGAACTCATCTGTCTGCTTATTTTCTTATTGGACCCGTAAGAGGTATACTTGTTGTATATTAAAAAAAATATTTTCCTTAAAGAAATAATAAATTGGCAACCCTAGCTTAATGTTGAGAGCGGGCCTGTATGAAATTGTGTTTTATTAACGGGTTATAAAGTTAGGCTGGTACATACCGTTGGCAACTTGTTAGACGAAGTCGGCCGCGATTTGCCAATTTACTATAACTATTACTCGCAGGCTAATTGTTTTCCGATACCCCTATAGTTAAACGGCCATTTTTCTATTACTCTTCAGAAGTAAAACGCTTTAAGTGTATTTAACTAGACATGGTAACTCAGCTGTGCTCTAACTAAATTTATTTTAAGTGCAACCTATCTTTTTCCGCACAGATTTTGAAGGTTCTTTTTTGGAAAGATACTGAAAAAAACTATCAAAATCGGTTAGCTATTGGCTGAGTAATCGCATAAGAAACATACAAAAACATACAGTCAAATTGAGGA